>ML359207.1:68548-98601 GCA_005239505.1 Nicotiana paniculata
TATATATATATATATTCCACCCTGTCACACTGTATGTGAAAATATCAATAGTAACCACAGCACTGCAGAAACCTCATGCAACCCCATATCAATAACCGCACCGCAGAAACCTCATGCATCACCACAAGTACAACAACAGTAATGGCAATAATACAAGGTACGGTAAATACATCAACTCAAGAACCTTTAATAACAAGAAATGTAAAGCTAGTTCACAAAGAATAAGCACAATAGAGATTACTAGGCATAATAAGAACATCTCGACAAGGAAGAAGATAACATGTAACAATAGTACCCTAATGTACACTTCAACAACAAGAAACTAACATGAATCCAATAACATGAACCCTAATGTACACTTCTTTTAAGGTTGGACAATTACGGGAAAGACACATCCAATTCATGGAATATATTAAATACTAGGTGAAAAACACTAACCCAATCGATTTGCTTGAAAATCCAACAATGAATTCTCAAAATCGAGCTCTACAAGTCAAAATTTGATGAAAATGGCCTAACCCTCGATTTGGAAAACTTATATTCTGCCCATGCCTCAGAGCGTCGCGAACGTGGAGAAAGGCTCGCGTTCACGAAGAAGAAAAATTAAGGCTGTCAGGAAGTGCTTCGCGAATGAAAATATACGCTCGCAGACGCAATGAAGAAAAGGAAGCTATGTGAACGCGTCGGGGAACACGCGAACGTGGAGAGTAACGACCACCAGGACTCAGGGCCTAGTTTCTACTACCCGAACGCATAAAGGAGGACGCTAACGCAAAAAAGGAAAAATGCAAACCTTCGTGAATACAAAGAGGAGTTACGAGGCGGGTCAGCAGACACTATGCGAACTCGATAGTAACTTCACGATCACGAAGAAGAACATCAGACAACAAAACCAACATTTCAAAAATAGGGAAAAATGACCCATAGCCCACCAGGAACACACCCGAGGCCCCCGGGACCTCGTCTAAACACACAAAAAAGTTATATAAACTAACAGGGACTCGCTCGGGGTCTCAAATCAAATGGAATAGTGCCGAAAATACAAACCGCACCATGAATCGAACCATGAATTTCCAAATCTTCCAAATTTGAAAACTCGTGCCGAAACCATTCAAACCAACCCGGAATGAAATCAAATTTTGCAGGCATGTCCAAAATGACATAATGTAACTAATCCAACTTCCTGAATCGCGACCCCACCATTGGTCAAAACTTTCCACTTTCCACACTTCAACTTTCGCTGAAATGCTCCAATCACCCAGCAGACCTCCAAGTCCAAATTCGGACGCACGTCTAAGTCCAAAATCACCACACGAAGCTATTCAAAACCTTATGCCGCCGAACGGAGCTTGAATCCTAAAAATTACCGTCTTTTTTGTTACATATAATCTACCCGAGATAGCTCCATAGGACTTAGAATAGATTTGGAATTAATTATTTTTAGTAGGCCTTACATAATGTTCTAAAGGTAAAGCTAATTATATATTAGGACATAATTTCTACAGGGGGGCTGGGCTGTATGGTTTAATGAAGATGGATTGAAAGAAAATTCTTTTGGAAATTAGTATTAGTATATATAAGCTTAACAAGAAAATTTTGAAAGATGGAAACATTTGTATATGTGTGAAAAGGAAATCAAGTTAAAGCCTTTTAGGTCCTATCGTGGAGGTTCATATTACTCTAACGGGGTAAAAGAGCGTTATGCAAATGATTCTACGATTTACCTTGGTTTTGAAGTAGAAAAACATTTGAAAACCCTTTTTTTAGTGCACCTTATCGAGATAGATGATTGTTTTTAGAAGATTAAACTACGACAATTTTGGTTTTTTTTAAGAGGTACGACTGCCTTTATTAAGCCTTAGGGCTTAAAATACTTAAGATAAGTGTTTGTAAATCATGAAAAATTAATAACATCATACGATTAGTAGATATGAATTTAATTGCTAGATAAAGTTTCTTTTTTAATCCTAAGATATTGTAACGACCGGCCGGTCGTTCCGTGAGATTAGCCTCATTTCAACCGTTTATTCTTTATCACATGTTTCTTAGCCTATTTATGTTGTGTGGGATCGGGTTTGGAGTGGTCATGGTGAGAATTGAGACACTTAGTCTCTTAAATTAGCTTAATAGTATAAAAAGTCAACTGAGAGTTGACTTATTGGTAAACGACCTCGAAATGTCGATTTTATGGCTCGGATAGATTTTTAGGTGAATTTGGGACTAAGGAGTGTGTTCGAAATAAATTTTTGATGTCCAGTGTGGAATTAGGCTTGAATTGGCGAACGTTAGTTTTTGGCGATTTTCAGTCGGCAGTAGAAACTAGGATATTGGGGTCGGAATGGAATTAAGGAAGTTGGAGCAGGTTCGTAATGTTATTTCGGATATGTGTGCAAATCTTCAGGTCAATCGTATGTGTTTTGGTTGGTTTCGGTGTCATTGGCGAAATTTAGAAGTTTCAAAGTTCATATGCTTGAATTTGATGTAATTTTTGTGTTTTCGTGTTGTTTTTGGTGTTTCGAAGGCTCGACTAAGTTTGAATGATGATATGGGGTGTGTTGGTAGGATTCGTTGAGGTCCCGGGGGCCTCAGGTGTATTTCAGATGCTCAAACGAGTTTTTTTGCCTTAAGAAGTCTGATGTTTTCTAGTGTTTTAGAAGCAGTGAATTCTTCAATGCGATCGCGTGGATTCATGCGCAATCGTGTAGAGTAAAAGAGTGGGCAGACATTTTGTTCTATGAGATCACGTGGTTAGGGTTGCGATCGCATAAGTTGAGCAGGTGAAGCAGCGCGATCACGAGGGTTGTGGTGCGATCGCATAGAGGTTCTGAGGCGCGTGTGTGGAATGGTCTTTTGTTCTATGCGATCGCGTGTGTTGGTGTGGGATCGCGATCGAGTGGCTAGAGTTGCGATCGCACCGAAAGGATTATAAGTGCTGGGTATAATGTTTTAAAGCCCATTGTTGCGAGAATTTGTCTATTTTCCTCCATTGACAAACGGGCTGAGGTAAGGTTTCCAACTTCATAACTCATTTCAATATCGTTTTCCAAGCAATTAAACCGGAAAATCGTTGAAACTAAACACAAATTTGGGGAAGGTGCATATGTAATTTCCTGTTAGTCATTAACATGCATAGTAATTGTTTGTTTGAGATTAATCACTGATTTAATTGGTTCATCATCAAATAGCTATCTGTGAGTCAGTTAGAATTCTGATCTCTGGCCATTTAATGAAAGGATTAGTTATACTTGACTAGTTAGCCTAAGCTTAGGTTGAAACTAAGATTAAGTCATAATATATGATGATTAACTAAGTCTAATGACTCAACCTCTTGAATCACTTGAATCAATCTAATTCCTAACTTAGACAAATAATTAAGCTAATTACATATTAAGCTAAGATTTAGTCTAAATTCAATTTCATTAGTAGTTAACTATTGAGTTAACCACTCAATTAGGATAAAAATCAATCAACATCTAATAATCTAATAACCCAATCCTTAATTACTAAAAGAGTAATTTTAAGGACGCTAAGGGGTAATATAGGACTTTCAATTGATGAAACTTGGGTGTAACAACCCAAGAAACTTCTAGAATTAGGAAAATATCATAAAATTCATATTTTTAATGGTAAAATGGTAATTCTAAAAAGGGAAAGGGTTGAAATTAATAAGAATGTTCTAGAAGGAGGTACAGATGTCCAATCGGATAAGGTTAGACAGCTGTACCTGTATTATTTTCAGCCCAATTAAGTAAGGAATATGTTGATGAGATGCTACCCTAATAACTCCCTATAAATACCGTACCTTATTCTCTCAAAAAGACACTTTTTACATGGAGATTTTAGACACTATTTTACCACTGATTTTTAGAAATATTTCAAACAAGAAAAATACATCAAAAAAAAAAATCTGCACACACGCTACTTTGAAAAAATATATTTTTACTTTGAAAAGGCACAAAGAACATTCTGAAAATGTAAAGATGAGCACAAAATATGCTGAAAAATTGGTTCTCTTCTAGTTGAAGAACTGGATTCTTAGCTATGAATTTTCTGCTTCAAAACTGATACATCGAAGCTGTTGTTTCCTGGGTATTATTCTGGGATCTGGCTGGTCTATTTCTGCTGTTATTTGAGCTCTTAAACCCTGCTGCTTTCTGACTTTTATTTGGTCCCTTTTTATTGTTTTTCGTTTCTCCTTAAAAGGTATGTAACCATTTTCTCTTTTAGATGAAATGAATCCCTTTTTCTTTGAACTCTTTCCATATCTATGTATTTGTGCTTTAACTTTAGTTTTTTTTAGACTATGTGTATCGTGATTGAATTTACAAATAATGACAGTATGTGCAAAAACAACATTTAAAGACGTGGATCTGACCATCAATTGGTCAAGTTCACCCCATAATAATGTATAACCTCTTATGTTTTGTTGGAAAAATCAGTAAAATCACAGGTATTTGATCCTATGGTTAAAGTTATGAGAAACTCTAGTATGATTAAGGTTGAAACAACAGTAATTTAGAATTGATACTTAGTTTAGGACATTTATTTTTATGTATGATAAATAGAATTGTATTTTTATGACCATGTAAAGGTTTCAGCTTTGTGAAACTACTATCTTCCTCCCTGCTTCATTCTGGGCTGTTGTAATAAACTGAATCATCTTATCATTTTTCAATAACTTAGATTACTAAATTGAATATAGGAAAATGGGTCAGACTTGTAAAAGTGGCCCAGTCAGCCTGAACAAGCCTGAACCCGGGTCATTGGGCCTGGGGTATAAACCCAATGATTTGGATATTTTACTGTATTCCCAAAGTACTAATGTATATTTGAATTAGTTAGAAACAACTTTAAATTTTGTTCAAATTCCTTATATATGTATATATATATATATATATATATATATATATATATATATATGTGTGTGTGTGTGTTCTGGTGTGGACGGATCTTTAGCTGGACAACATGTTTTTTTTAGAAATTGTATAAAAGGAACTGGCCTAGTACGCTTAGCACGAAAACTGGGCCATATTTCTATTACCCTCTAGAATAGCCACTAAACTTGTACCTTCAAACGTTTAATTTTAAATAACTCGGAATAATCATACACGTTCTAATCAATTCGTGTCAATCAAATTCAAAACCAGCAAGTGGTGTTTAGAAAGAGCTAAAATTGCGACTGGCCCAGTACCTAGGTATGAATCAGGGCCAGATTTTAATACGGCCTAGACCTTGATTTTCAGGCTACCAAATTTAGATCTAAAAGACCTTGAACAAATTTATACCTGGCAGTCCAAAAATACCTCTTTTAGACCAAAATTACAAAACATAGAGAATAATTGACAATTGCTTCAAATAAGCATTCCAACCATCATGACCATAGTCATGATTATGTAATCCGCACTTGGTGTGGTAACTCGTTCCCCCGACCACAACTCTGAACAATAATAAACATCATACGTTGTAAATTTCGGGTGCATTTCTTGTGTCGCGTTTTCAATGTGTCCAAATATGTTAAGTGCATGACAATCGTGACTTGTTTCACAATAATTCCATAAATATTAAAAGGGTTTCAAAAGGTTTCAAAATGCACAATAGGTTTATAATATGTAAATAATTAGGTAACTAGGCCAACTATTAATAGTTAACTGACCGTGCTAGAACCACGGAATTCGGGAGTGCCTAACACCTTCTCCTGGGTTAATAGAATCCCTTATCCGGATTTCTGGTTCGCACACACTTTAAACATAGTAAAAATTTCATCAGTTTGGGATTTCATTAAACAAATGGTGTCTTGGAACACCTTAAAACATCCGGGTAGCGAATATGAATTTAAATAAATAAACCCCAAATTCGATTTATGTCACTTAAAATGGAAAAAATCCCTTATCCCACCCTCGGTGGAAAAAAGAAGGTATGACAGCTCTGGCGACTCCGCTGAGGAATAGAAGCCAAAATCTCTGGTTCAGGGTTGAAGAATTCGAGCTTATAATAGCTGTTATATTTGGATTTCATTATTACCCGTTTTTTACATGTTTAAACCTAATATGCTAAATGCTATTTTTTTTACCGCTTTGATATTACCTGAACTATATATAAATTGTGTTGAACCCCCCTTATCTCTGAGTCTATCAAATCATCTGGGAAGTGTGCACTTCGTGTGATTTCATTTCTTTTTAGAGTCATATCCAAATTTTGAACGAGGTTCAGATAAGCTGTAAAGCGGGTGAAGCTTCTGTGTTCCCAGTACGCTGCCTCCCCCCCCCCCCCCCCCCNCTGCATCATGTGAATTTGACTTAGGGGACTCAACACAGGGGTTGGGTCCGTCTAAGGGAGGTGAACCTGAAAATAAAGACTATCCTGATGCATCCTACTTGGATGTGTGTGCATTATTTTGTTTCGACTTGCTTGTCGATCGGGTAAATAAAAGAAATGTCAGAAAAACAAAGAGCGAAATAGAATAGAAATTTTCTGATTTTTGGAAAAAAAACACCGATATTCAAAATTGTCTCAAAACTCTGCCAAGATTTTGAAAAAATGGAGAAATTAAAATTTGAAAAGGAAATGAGTCAGTGCATGTTTTTCAAATCATGTCAATATTTCCCGGACTACGGATTGTTTGATTCCCGCCGGTGTGGGATACGTAGACAACACTCATCGGGTCCAACCTTATCTTTCAAAAAATATGGTCACAAATAAAGGGGATGCCTTTTTTTGTCTAAGCTGCCAAATATCCCAACGGGGCGCCATAAGGCTACTTTTGGACGAATAGCCACCTATGGTCTTTTTCAAAATTTTGACCCAAATAGCAAACACAGCCCTAAAATTTTCCTTCCTGAAGTGTTGAAAGGCCATATTTGAAAAGATTGTCCATTTTAAATTAGTTATAGGCTCTTTGCAAAAGTACCACCTTTTTCTCTTTGGTCAAAAATAAATCATGGATTTTTGCTTTATCTTAACCAATCACCTAAATAAGTGTGCAGGATGAGCACCGTTGAAAATATCCCCGTTAAAGCTGTAGAGGAAATTCCCATAGGACTCCATATGTGGTGGAGAAACCTGGGGAGGTCACTAGAGGTGCAGTGGTAAAAGCTTTAGGCGGGCTCACCGACCTTTTGAAGATTAAGCCGTGGTTAGACATGATTGAGGCTCTAATACCATTCTAGGATCTCACGCACAATGTGTTTCATTTCTCGGATTTTGAATTGACACCACCACTGGAAGATATAACGGGGTATGCTAGCCTCAGTGAGAATCTCAAAATCCGTTATCTGGTACCACCTAGAGCTGTGACTCCTCACAAATACCAGGACCTTCTGAGCATCACTCGGGAAATCCAAGATTCGAACTGTAACGACCCGGCCGGTTGTTCCGTGAGATTACCCTGTTTCCCCATTTATTCATTTGTTATATGTTTCTAGCATTTTCTTGTTATGTTGGGTCAGTTGGTTTGGGTCCGGAGTGAGTATGGTGAGAATTTAGGCATTTGGTCTCTTAAAGTAGCCTAATAGTTGAGAAAGTCAACTAAGAGTTGACTTATTGGTGAACGACCTCGGAATGCGGATTTTATGGCTCGGATAGCTTCGTCAGGTGACTTGGGACTTAGGAGTGTGTTCGTAATGAAAATTTGATGTCCGGTGTAGAATTAGGCTTGAATTGGCGAAAGTTAGTTTTTGGCGATTTCCGGTCGGCAGTCGAAAATAGGCTATTGTGGCTGGAATGGAATTCCAGAAGTTGGAGCAGGTTTGTAATGTTATTTTGGATATGTCTACAAAATTTCAGGTCAATCAGAGTTGTTTCGGTTTGTTTCAGCGTAGTTGGCGAAATTTTGAAGTTTTAAAGTTCATAGGTTTGAATTTGATGTGATTTTAGTGTTGTTGCATTGTTTTTGTGTTTCTAAGGCTCGACTAAGTTTGATTGAGGTTATGTGATATGTTGGTACGTTTGGTTGAGGTCCCGAGGGCCTCAGGTGTGTTTCGGGTGGTTAAGGGACCAACTTTTGGCTTGAATTTGGGCAGTTTTTTGCTGGTGTGAATTTGTGATTGTGTAGAGTAAAAGAGTGGGGCATGCATTTTTTTCTATGCGGTCTCATGGTGAGCGTTGCGATCGCATAGGTTGGTCAGGTAAGGCAGTGTGATCGTGTGGGTGTTTATGCAAACGTGTAGAGGATTCTGAGGCGCGTGTATTGGTCTGCGATCGCATTGGATAACTGGTCTGTGCATCGCGATGGTGCGCCAAGAGTCATGATCGCACTGAAGAAAATTTAATGGCTGAGCAGAATGTCTTAAAAGGTCATTTGTGCGAGAATAGTTCATTCTCCACCATTGTTGCACGAGTTGGGAGAACTGTTGAAAGGGTCTGAAGAGGAAATGGATGAGCATCATTTGAAGGTAAGGTTTTGAATTTCATAACTCGTTTATATGTCGTTTTCTAAGTACTTAAACCATAAATTTCTTGAATTAAACCCAAAACTGGGGAAGAAGGGTGCATGGGTATTGGATTTTTTTATTTTGAGGATTTGAGTGGGAAATTGTGGTCCGATTTTTGTGTTATTGGTATGTATAGAATCGTGGGAGGACGATGATTCTAATGATGTAAATTTTATCGAATTCCGATACGTGGGACCGAGACTCGGGTTTGGCACAATTTCGAGATTCTTGTATAATTTGATAGTTTTCTATTGGGTTCTGATCCTTTGATATATATTGATGATGTTAAACTGGTTTTGGCTAGATTCAGAGCAGTCAGGATTCAATTTGAGGGGCAAGGGCACTGCGGACTAGTGTTGTGGCCCGGTAGAGGTATGTAATGGTTATAAATCTTGTCCTGAGGGTATGGAACCCCAAACTATATATTCCTCACTGATTTTAGAATGGTGCACATGTCGGATGATGAGTATGTGGCGCATACTGATTTTTGGATGGGGCTAGGTCCTCTCAGCGCCAGCTAATGAGTTGTATATTTTACTCAAAACCTTATGTTAAATTATGTTCTAAGTATTGTTGAAAAAATTTGGGCTATTGTTCGTGTTCGGGGCCTCGTGTCGATCCGTTTAGACCCCTTGGGGGCTTTTTTACTACTGTTTTTCCTCACTATTTGTTGATGATTTCACTCAGCCACATTGTGCTTAATGTTTTCGAAACTCAGCTTGATTTACACTACTTTGAGATTTTAAATGATGTTTTTGGTCGAGTACCCTATTTTACTGATTCGCCCGAGGGGACTTTTGAGTGGTTCTGTTGAGTGATGGTTAGGTACTGAGTGACTGTGAGGCATGCCAGAGGGGCTGATTATGATACATGTTTTACCCGAGGGGCTACTTATGATTTTACTACTTTCATGCAAAACTTATGAAATATGTTTTGCCCGAGGGGCCTCTATATGATTCATTTCATTTTCACGGTATATCTTTCGGTTTGAAGTTCTTAAAAATATGCACTCTGAAGTTAGGTTTAAGGCATGATGATTTCGTATATCTATGCTTACACTATTTGAAAGTAAGGTTGTGTATATTGTGATTTTGATGGCATTGATTTATGTGTTTCCTTGCCGCTTAGACTTGATTAATTTTCATTACTAATGACTTGGCATACTCACATTACTCCCTGCACCTCTGTGTGCAGATTCAGGTGCAGATATCGAGCATTAGACATTTATTCCGCGCGGAGCACGATTTCGAGATATAGAGGTAGGCGTTCAGCGTCCGCACCATCTCTATTTTCCCTTCTTGTTGTATCTAGCTTTTATTCGGAGGTTTTGTATTATAATAGTATATGTTGGCTTATTCCTCTAGATGCTCATGACATGTTGGCTCTGGGTTTTGGGGTTGGTGGTACTGTATATTTGGTCTAATCTATTTACTAATATCTCTATGTCTATGAAATGCTTCAAACTTGATTGGGATTTTTAAAAGAAATTGCGAACATGCGGTCGTTGGGTAGCCTAGTTCTTGCGGATTTGGGGTCATGAAAATTTGGTATCAGGGCCTAGGTTACATAGGACTGAACGGTCATGAGCAGGTTTAGTAGAGTCTTGCAGATCGGTAGACGTCTGTACTTATCTTCGAAAGGCTATCGAACTTTTACGAAACATTTCTACCTTTCTTGAACTCTTTCGTGCTGATCTATTGATTCTTGAAATCTGAACTTTCATTTTTTCATTCTCTCACATATTGTGAGGACACGCCCTACCGATCACAGTGACCAATAAACGGTTAGACCAGCGAGAGGTCAAGGCCGCGGTCGAGGCCGTGGTAGAAGTAGGGGGCCAGCCCGCGCATCAGCCGGGACAGTACCACAGGATCCACTATCGATCAGGATTAGGTTCATGCCGATGGTGTTTCAGTGGGATAGGCTAAGGCACCGACAGTGCCTATGGTTATTTCGGGTCTTTAGGAGACCCTGTCTCAGATATTGACATTATGCACCAGTTTGGCTCAAGCAGTCTCCATGTCTTCTAATGCCACCACAGCTCAGGCCGGGCACCTGAGCAGGCTGCATAGGGTATTCAGGCACCGGGAGCAGCCCCAGCTCAGCCAGCTGCTCCGGTCCAGGATTATGTGGTCGCTGTGATGCCTGAGGACGAGCAACGCAGGTTAAAGAGATTCAGTAGACTTCAGCCTCTGACTTTCAATGGTACATCAGGCGAGGATGCCCACGGGTGTCTAGATAGGTCCTAGAGGATACTGCGTATCGCAGGTATTCTGGAGAGCAGTGGGGTCTCATTTGTTACATTTCAGTTTTCGGGTGCTGCCTTTACCTGGTAGGAGTCATTCGAGAGGCGTAGGCCGGTTGGTTCAGCACCCCTCACCTGGTAGCAGCTCTCCACGATATCTTTGGAGAAGTATGTTCCTTAGTCCCACAGAGAGAAGCAGCGTAGGCAGTTTGGGCAGCTACGCTAGGGAGAGTTAGCAGTTACTCAGTACGAGATGAGGTTTTTCGAGTTGGCTAGGAATGCTTCTGAGATAGTCCCTACTGATAGGGAGAGGGTGATGAGGTTCGTAGATGGTCTTTCTTATCAGCTTCGGTTATTTATGACTCGGGACAGAGAATCAGATGCTTTATTCGAGTAGGTTGTTCACATAGATTGAGTTATTGAGTTCGTTCACCACCAAGAGCGGGAGGAGAGGGGGGCCAAGAGGCCTCGTGGTTCGGGCAGTTCCAGTGGTGCTCGCTTCAGGGGACAGTTTCAGTAGGGTAGGGGCCGCTTATTTAGGCCTCCTCAGTCAGGCCGTCCAGGAAGCTAGGGTGCATCTTTGGGGTAGGGTCCTCGTGGTTCTCAGTTAGGTCGTACTTCATTTGGTGCCCTCCCAGCTTAGAGTGCAGCTCGAGCACCCCCAGTTCAGGGTTCTTCTATGCAGGAGTCTTCCAGTGGCCGTACGGGTGCTAGGGGTCCAGCTCCAGGGAGTTGTTTTGAGTGTGAAGAGTTCAGGCACGGGTTGAGGCAGTGTCCCTAACGTTCTGGTGGATCTTCTCAGCAGAGCGGACAACCCTCCACTTTAGCTCCAGTAATTTCACCACCCGCCTAGGCAGCTAGGGGTGGTAGTCAGTCAGCTAGAAGCCCCACTAAAGGGGGAGGTCGAGCAGGGGGAGGTCATGCTCGCATGTATGCATTTCCAGCCAGGCCGGATTCTATGGCCCTAAATGCTGTGATTGCAGGTATTGTCTCAGTGTGTTGCCGAGATGCCTTTGTTTTATTTGACTTGGCTCTACATATTCCTATGTTTCTTCATATTTTTCCCATTTTCTGGATGTGCCGCGTGAGTCTCTAGTCACATTTGTTCATGTGTCGACCCCGGTGGGCGATACTATTGTTGTGAACCGTGTGTATCGGTCGTGCATGATATCTATTGGGGGTCTGGAGACCCGAGTGGACCTAATGTTACTCAGCATGGTCGTTTTGGACGTGATATTGGGCATGGGCTGGTTATCTCCGTGTCATGTTGTTCTTGATTGTCACGCTAAGACCGTGACCCTAGCTATGCCAGGGTGTCCGAGGGTTGAGTGGAGAGGTTCTCCTGAGTTTATGCCTAGCAGGTTGATTTCCTACCTGAGGGCTCAGCGCATGGTTGAAAAAGGGTGTTTATCTTATTTGGTCTTTGTGAGGGATGTCAATGGTGGGACTCCCGCTAATGATTCAGTTCCTGTGGTCCGTGACTTTCCGGATGTGTTTCTTGCAGACCTACCAGGCATGCCACCTATCGGGATATTGATTTTGGTATTGACTTGGTGCCAGACACTCAGCCTATTTCTATTCCACCTTATCGTACGGCACTAGCGGAACTAAAGGAATTGAAGGAGCAGCTTCATGAGCTCCTAGATAAGGGTTTCATTCGGCCTAGTGTGTCACCTTGTGGTGCACCGGTGTTGTTCTTGAATAAGAAGGATGGGTCCATGCGTATGTGTATTGATTATCGGCAGCTGAACAGGGTTACGGTGAAGAACCGGTATCCCTTGCTCCGCATTGATGATCTGTTTGACCAGCTTCAGGGAGCCATAGTGCTTTCCAAGATTTATTTGAGACCTGGGTATCATCAGTTGAAGATTCGGGATTCTGACATTCCGAAGACTACTTTCAGGACCAGATATGGTCATTATCAGTTCTTGGTTATGTCATTTGGGCCGACCAATGCTCCAGCTGCGTTCATGCAATTGATGAACTACGTGTTTCAACCTTACCTTGATTTTTTCGTCACTGTGTTCATTGGTGACATCCTGGTTTATTCTCGTAGCCAGGAAGAGCATGCTCAACATTTGAGAGTTGTGTTGCAGAGGTTGAGGGAGGAGAAGCTTTATGCGAAATTCTCCAAGTGTGAGTTTTGACTTGGTTCGGTAGCTTTCTTGGGGCACGGGGTTCCTAGTTAGGCTATTCAGGTCGATCCGAAAAAGATAGAGGCAGTGTAGAGTTGGCCTAGACCGTCTTTTGCAACAGAGATTAGGAGTTTCCTTGGTATGGAAGGATATTACCGTCGCTTTGTGGAGGGATTCTCTTCTATTGCTTCATCTTTGACCAAATTGACCCAGAAGGGTTCTGAAATCAGATGGTCTGATGAGTGTGAGGAGAGCTTTCAGAAGCTGAAGTCACCATTGACTACAACTCTGGTACTAGTCTCCTGGTTCAGGTTATTACACAGTTTATTGTGATGCTTCTAGAGTTGTCTTGGGAGCAGTATTGATGCAGGATGGTAGGGTGATTTCCTATGCATCTAGACAGTTGAAGGTGCACGAGAAGAATTATCAAATGCGCGATCTTTAGTTAGCTGCCATTGTTCATGCCTTGAAGATTTGGCGGCATTATTTGTATCGAGTGTAGTGTGAGATTTTCACTGAACATCGTATTTTGCAGTATCTTCTTGGGCAGAAGGACTTTAATTTGCATCATAGGAGATGTTTAGAGCTCCTCAAGGATTATGACCTCACTATCTTATATCATCCGGGGAAGGCTAATGTAGTGGCTGATGCCTTAAGTCGCAGAACAGAGAGTTTGGGGAGTCTAGCCTACCTTCCAGTAGCAGAGCGGCCATTAGCCCTTGATGTTCAGGCATTGGCGGGTCAGTTGGTCAGATTGGATCTATTAGAGCCCCGCGGGTGTTGGCTTGTGTAGCCTCCAATTTTTCTCTTTATGATCATATTAGAGCACGCCAGTATGATGATCCACATTTTCTTGGTCTTCAGGACAAGGTCCATCGTGGTGATGCCAGGGATGAGGTCATGAGGATGCAGGGATGGATTTGCGTGCCCAACGTAGATGGGCTTCGAGATTTGACTCTAGTAGAGGCTCATAGTTTGTGGTATTCTATCTATCCAGGTGGTTCATGTGACCGGTTTCTTCCACTAGCGGAGTTTGCATATAATAACAGCTATCAGTCGAGTATCCGGATGGCTCCGTATGAGGCGTTATATGATAGGAGGTACAGGTCTCCGGTTGGTTATTTTGAGCCGGGCAAGGCTAGGCAATTGGGCATTGACTTAGTTCAGGATGCATTAGGTAAGGCGAAGTTGATTCAGGAGCATCTTCGTACAACACAGTCTAGGCAGAAGAGTTATGAGGACCGGAAAGTCCAAGAAGTGTGTTTCATGGTTGGGGATAAGGTGTTGCTGAAGGTATCACCCACGAAGCGTGTTATGAGATTCGGGAAGAGGGTAAACTGAGTTCCAGGTCCATCGGGCGATTTGAGGTGCTTCAGAGGGTTGGGGAGGTGGCTTATACTCTTGCTATGCCTCCTAGTTTAACGAGTATTCATCCTGTATTCCATGTTTCGATGCTCCAAAAGTATGTTGGTGACTCGTCCCATGTTTTGGACTTGACCATGGTTCAGCTCGATGATGATATGTCATATGAGGTTGAGCCACTGACTATTTTGGGTCGACAGGTCAGGAAGCTCAGGTCTAAGGATATAGTTTCAATAAAGGTTCTGTGGAGAGGGTAGCCTGTGGAGGATACCACCTGGGAGACTGAGCGGGAGATACGGCACATATATCCTCACTTATTCGAGACTCTAGGCATGTTTCTAGACCCGTTCGAGGACGAACGTTTGTTTAAGAGGGGGAGAATGTAACGACCCAGCCGGTCGTTCCGTGAGATTTACCCCGTTTCCCTATTTCTGCATTTTTTATGTATTGCTCACCTGTTTTTGTTGTGTTGGGTCAAGTTGTCTGGGTCCGGAGTGAGTATGGTGAGAATTTAGGCATTTAGTCTCTTAAAGTATCCTAATAGTTGAGAAAGTCAATTGAGAGTTGACTTATTGGTGAACGACCTCGGAATGCAGATTTTATGGCTCGGATAGCTTTGTTAGATGATTTGGCACTTAGGAGTGTGTTCGCAATGAACTTTTGATGTCTGGTGTAGATTTAGGCTTCAATTGGCGAAAGTTAGTTTTTGGCAATTTTTGGTCCGTAGTGGAAATTAGGCTATCTAGGTCATAATGGAATTCTGCAAGTTAGAGCCGGTTAGTAATGTCATTTTGGATATGTCTGCAAAATTTCAGGTCAATCAGAGGTGTTTCGGTTTGTTTCGGAGTAGTTGGCGAAATTTGGAAGTTTCAAAGTTCATAGGCTTGAATTTGATGTGATTTTGGTGTTGCGTTGTTTTTGGTGTTTCGAAGGCTCGACTAAGTTTGAATGAGGTTATGGGGTATGTTGGTATGTTTGGTGGAGGTCCCGAGGGCCTCGGGTATGTTCCAAGTGGTTAACAGACCAACTCTTGGCTTGAAAACTGGGCAGATTTAGCTTGTGTGAGGTTCTGGTTTCCTTCTACGCGATCGCGGGAGTATGTTTGCGATCGCGTAGAGTAAAAGAGGGGGGCAAGAATTTTTTTGAATGCGATCGCGTGGTTAGGATTGCGATCGCATAGGTTGGTCAGGTAAGGCAGTGCGATCGCGTAGAGGATTCTAAGGCGCGTGTGTAGGGTGGAGAGTTGTTCTATGCGATCGCGTGTATTGGTCTGCGATCGCATTGGTTGGCTGGTCTTTGCATCGTGATCGCGTGCCAAGAGTCGCTATCGCACTAAAGAAAATTTAATGGCTGGGCGGAATGTTTTAAAAGGCCATTTGTGCGAGAATAGTTCATTTTAAACTTGGAGGTAAGGTTTTCAACTTCATAACTCATTTATATGTCATTTTCTAAGTAATTAAACCATAAATTACTAGAATTAAACCCAAAATTGGGGAAGAAGGGTGCATGGGAATTGGACTTTTTCTTTTGAGGATTTGAGTGGGCAATTGTGGTCCAATTTTACTGCTCTTGGTATGTATAGAATCGTGGGAGGACGAGGATTCTAGTGAGGCAAATTTTATCAGGTTCCAAGACGTGGGCTCAGGGCTCGGGTTTTGCCGAATTTCGAGATTCTTGTATAATTTTATAGTTTTCGATTGGGTTGTGATCCTTTGATATATATTGATGATGTTAAACTGGTTTTGGCTAGACTCAGAGCAATGGGGAGCCAATTTGAGGGGCAGGGGCATTGCGGACTAGTGTTGTGGCTCGGTAGAGGTAAGTAATGGTTATAAATCTTATCCTGAAGGTATGGAACCCCGAACTACATATTTCTCACTGATTTTAGAATGGCGCACATGTCGGATGATGAATATGTGGCGCATAATATTTTTTGGATGGGGCTAGGTCCTCTCCGCGGCAACTAATGAGTTGCATATATTACTTAAAATCTTATGTTAAATTATGTTCTAAAGATTGTGGAAAAAATTTGGGCTATAAGTCGTGTTTGGGCCTCGTGCCGATCTGTTTAGACCCCTTGGGGGATTTTCTTACTGCTGTTTTTCCTCAGTATTTGTTGACGATTTCGCTCAGCCACATTGTGCTTACTGATTTCGAAACACAGCCTGATTTTCACTACTTTGAGATTTAAAATGATGGTTTAGGTCGAGTACCCTGTTTTACTGATTTGCCCGAAGGCCCTTTTGAGTGGTTTTGCTGAGTGATGGTGAGGTGATGTGTGATATTATTTCTTGGGCTGAAGGAGCCCCTCCGGAGTCTATACACACCCCTCGAGGGGCTACTTATGATTTTACCCTGAGTTACTGTGAGGCAATGCCCGAGGGGATAATTATGATACATGTTTATCTCGAGGGGCTACTTATGATTTTACTACTTTCTTTCCGAACTTATGAAATATATTTTGCCCGAGGGGCCTCTATATGATTCATTTCATTTTCACACTAAGTCTTTCGATTTGAAGTTTTTAAAAATATGCATTCTCCAAAAGGACTTTTCTGAAGTTGGTTTTAAGGCATGATGATTTCGTATATCTATGTTTACACTATTGGAAAGTGAGGTTGTGTACATTGTGATATTGATGGCATTGATTTTATGTGTTTCCTTGCCGCTTAGACTTGATTTATTTTCATTACTACCGAGTTGGCATACTCACATTACTCATTGCACCTCTGTGTGTAGATTCAGGTGCAGATATTGAGCATTAGCCATTTATTCCGCGCGCAGCCGGATTGCAGGATATGAAGGTAGCTGTTCAGCGTCCGCAGCATCTCTGTTTTCCCTTCTTGTTGTACCTAGCTTTTATTCGGAGGATTTGTATTATAATAGTTTATTTTGGATTATTCCTCTATATGCTCATGACATGTTGGCTCCGGGTTTTGGGGTTGGTGGTACTGTATAATTGGCCAATTCTATTTAGTAATCTATGTATGTTTCATGAAATGCTTGACACTTGATTGAGATTTTTAAAAGAAATTACGAACATGCGGTAGTTGGCTAGCATTGTTCCACGATAGGCGCTATCACGGCCGGTTTAGTATTTGGGGTCATGACACAAACTTATCTGAGGGATTCTGCATATTTTACTTCTTTTATCGTCGTTACGGGGATCCTCAGGGTTTTGAAGTTGTTAATACCGGTTTAACCCACCATGGGAGTCAAACTAAATGGGAGGCCCGCCAGGGGTTGGCCTTTGTTGTAGAATTCTTGAGTATCCTAATATGCCCGAGGAGCGATGGATGTATAGTCGACTTCATGATAAAAAAAGTGTAATGGCACTATTCTACCAATGATCATGGCAGAAATATACCATGCCTTAACTGTTTGCCAATCCGAAGGAAAGTTCTTCGAGGGCTGCAATCTATTCTTACAAATCTGGATGATCAAACATCTCTGCCATCGCCCAAGGTATATGAATTATGGTCCGACTGGCCTAAATTGTATTAAAGAACATAGGACTCGGGTAGAGGGGCATGAATTTCTAGAAGGTACAAAAGCCTGGCATGCACACTTGAGTTCTTTGACTGCCGACCAAATTTAATGGACATTCGGTTGGCTCCCTATCAATGAAGTCATCTATATGTCAGCCGAAGTATGCTATCTTCTATTTATGGTTCTCCGAAGTATTCAACTGTATTCCCCACATCGGGTCTTACGATAACTAGGAAGGCATCAAAATTTTCCACACGATGAAGACCTAAGTCGGCAAGTCATTGAATTGTGTCCAAGAGTCGTATTTCTGTAGGATAAGGTCCGCCAGATTTGGAATCAGTGTGGATTTTTGGAGCCATAAACTCGAGTGATGGATTTATCCATAGGTGAAGTAGAGCCTGGCTACACCACATGGTATGGTAGAAGGGGTAGAGAGCACCAAGAGCCGGAACGGCCCGCCAAGAGGCCCCACGTACAACAGTTTAGCGATGAAGCGCAAGAGCCTTAGGGCCAGTTGAGAAAAGAGAACAACTACAGGGCCACAATAAGAAAATTGGGGGCCCAGATTAAAGATATAAATTTTGAAAACAGTTTGCAAACCGCCACAGCTGAAGGGAAGAAAAACAGGTTGATCAAAGAAAATGAGTCTCTCCGAGCACATATCTAAAAAATGAAAATAGCTGCTAAGAACCCAGAAAGAAGCAGAACTGATGAAAGACCTATCAATAGTCATAGGCAAAAAGTGTGCGACTATGGAACAATTTGGACAAAGATGAGGAGGAATTGACCAGCGCTCGAGAAACATTTGCAAGAAATGCGGAGGAAAGGGCAGAGTTTGTTCAAAAGTTGAAAAGAAAATATTACTAAGAAGTCACCGGCGTAAAAGAAAAGGTTGCCACCCTCGAAAATGAAACTGCTAAACAATCAGAAAAGTTCAAAGAAGAAAGGGAACACTGTTATGCGATGATGACTCAGTTGGAGGAAGATTTTCAACAGTTGCAAGAACAGAACAATAAGGACACCCAGGTTTTAGAGGCTAGATTCTAACAGATCGGGCACTTACTCCAGGAAAATGGTATCACCACACAAAGGGTTAGAGAAATTGTTGATTATATTGTTACATGCCAAGAATGTAAGGATGTGACCCGACCTACCTTCTTCGCTGCGGTGATGATCTTCGTTCGCCAAATAATTGATGACTTGAATTGCCTCCAGAAAGACATGACATGCAGCCCAAGGTGAGACCGACTGATGTCCCGCAGGCCCCTGGAACAATAGAGGCACTTAGGTATTCATGATGTCCCTTTTTGAGTCTGTATTTCGTTTTCCTGTTACAGTCTGTTTAAGTATACTTTAAGTCTTTTTGTAGTTTTTAAAATTTCCAAGAACATATGTCAAAGCCTTTTGTAATGAATGAAGTTGGATGTTTTACTTAATGAAACGAAACTTGAAAGACATAATGTTTACTTATTTTTGTATTTATTCACTTGAACTACGTAATTATTTAATTCACGCGGCGTCGTGATACGTAGGCAATCCACGTATGATTCGATCATAGCCCTAAAAAGGAAAAGACAATCTACTAGAAGAAAGAAAGAAATTTTCAAAAAAGAGAAAGAGCAAAAAAGAAATTTCAAAGAAGCCGGTATGAAACACTCAGCCGATACAAGACATGTAGAATGCGTTTAACTGCCTAGGTTCAAATCTAACGGTTTTTTTTATATTATTTCACATTTAAGTTGTCATTTTTAAGGTGGTTGGTTTTGCGGTAACATGGCTTCACACCCATATTTCACAAGATCGAAAGGGAGTGTCAAAATGACATCGGAAAGTCACTTTCCAATCATCAACTCCTCTGAGGATGACCCAAGCTGAGCCACGACTGAAGAAAATAGAATACTGCATCGCGGCAGGCTAGAAATGTTGGATGCCTGGTCTAATGGTAGGGAACCGCCCAACACCATCCCTGGTTTTCCCGAGTTGGTTCCTAGAATAGGCGGAACCTCCAACATACCTATCAATTACCCAGCGACCCCATTCGGGTACCCGACTATGTCAGCTTATTTCACCGGAATGCCTTATTATGTCCGCCCCCAGGCCCTATTTTCCGGTGTATCCTCAAACATTTTTACCGCACCACCAACCTCTGCCACGATTCCGCCAATAGTAGCTGGACCAAACTTCGAGCCGTCGGCCTTTACCTTTGAAACACTGTTGTTCCATCTGGACGCAAATCATGTTACTCAAAAACTCATACCCTTAGCAACCTCGGTAGGAAGCCGCCGTGGGACAATACAAAAGGAACCCCGAGAATGAAGAGATGGCTCGAAAAATGAAAAGCATTGCGCAGAGCCTCAAAAACATACAAGGATTAAGTGGTAAGAAAAGTGTTTATTATACAGACTTGTGCATGTTACCACATATTCACCTGACTCTCGGGTTAAAACCCCCAATTTTAAGAAATATGACGGACACGGGGATCCCATTGCTCATCTAAAAAGATATTGCAACCAGCTGAGAGAAGCAGGCGGAAAGGAAGAGCGTTTAATGGGGTACTTCGGGGAGAGCGTGGCCGGGATTGCATCTGAGTGGTACACGGACCAAGATATATCCCACTGGCATATATGGGACGACCTGGCCCGGGACTTTGTTAGACAATTTCAATACAATGTGGAGATAGCACCAGAAAGGAATTATTTTTCCAACCTCAAGAAGAAATCATCAGAAAGCTTCAGGGAATACGCTATTAAGTTGCGTGAGCAAGCTTCAAGAGTAAAACCTCCGATGGACGAGACAGAGATGGTCAGCATTTTCTTACAAGCTTAGGAGGACGACTACTTCCAGAACTTGATGTCCGCTATGGGCAAGCCATTTGCGGAAGTGATTAAAATCGGAGAGATAGTTGAAAATAGTCTGAAAACCAGTCGCATTCTAAGCCTATCCTACATAAGGGAAACTTCCCAAGCAATCCGGAGTGGGTCAGGAAGTGCAGCCAATAGGAAGAAGAAAGAGGAATCAGCAATGATAGCCTCCACTATAAGAAACTCCCGGCAGCTCCGAGGCTATTTTTCAAATACCCCATGTCATTTATACGCCCACCAAGATGCGGCGTATGGCATGATTTGTGAAGATCGAGAATTTGTTCCGACTGTTGCTTGCTCACAATAACGGGCCAATTATTGGCATGAATTGTGAAGACCGAGAATTTGTTCCGAATTTGAAAACTATCATCGCCATTAATGATATAGAGAAGGAACCCAAAGCTACACCAAAACCAGCTAAGGTGGAGAAGAAAGGTAACTCCACACTTCCTGGCACAAGAGAGGTTGAAACAAAGACAGGGACAAGGCCTTCTAAAGATGTCGTTCTTTATGTTCTTAGGGCATCCAAGAAGGAATAGTTTTTGTTAATCCCACCCAAAATATGGAAACATAACAAGACTATTCCTAATGTCCCGCAAATATACATATCGAAGGAGATTTATGTGGCGCGAGGGCTGATAATTTCACTAAGGCTGAATGAGCCCGTGGTTAATTTTCGCGCACCACCGAATCCCATAAAAACACCATTGTCGTCCCCTGGAATTACAACAAGACGGTGGTGACGTACAAAGGAGAAGAAATTACTAGGGAAGCAAGTAAGATAAACTCATCAGAGAAATACCTCAAACTGGAAGAACTGAACAAAAGCTGGTAGAAACGCTTTTCGCCTAAGAAGCCAATCAGTGTCGGGGAGGCAGAAGAATTCTTCAAAAATATGAAAACCTCTGAATACGCCGTAATTGAGCAGCTCAAAAAGTCTCCAACTCATGTCTCACTTCTATCCTTGCTGATGAGTTCAAGTGAGCATAAAAAAATCACGATCAAAACACTTAATGAAGCATATGTTATGGCCGAGACCACAATTGATCAAATGGAAAGAATGGCGGAACAATTTTTCGAAGTCAACCGGATCTCATTTAGAATAAATTACTTTCCTCCGGAAGGGGCTGCTCACAACAAAGCTCTCCACATAACTGTTAAATATGAAGGGTACTATGTGAAAAGAGTTATGATTGACGACATATATGGGGTTGATATTTGCCCTGTATCAACCCTACAGAGAATGGAGATCAGGACTGAGATAATTAGGCCCAACAATATGTGCGTCCGCGCATTCGATGGCATCAAAAGAGACACAATAGGGGAGATTGATTTGGTCTTGACGATCGGCCCTTTAGATTTTGAAGTGACATTCCAGGTCTTAGATATGGATACTTCCTACAATTATCTCTTGGGAAGGCCTTGGATCTATGCAGTAGGGGCAGTGCCATCTACTCTCCACCAGATTGTTAATTTTGAGTATGAAGACCAGGAAATTGTTGTCCTTGGAGAGGGCGAGCAATCTATTTACAGGGACTCATCAGTCCCACGCCTGTAAGCAAGAGCAAGCAGCGAGCATATAGTCTACCAGGATTTTGAGATTGTGGTTTCGGACCGATATGAGGACGAAACCTCACGTCCTCAACCCTTTCTATCAAATGCATCAATTATGGTCGCTAGCGACATGATTAAACATGGGTACACACCTGGAAAAGGGCTCGGGGTGTCCTTACAAGGCATTACAGAACCTATCACCTTGCCTACCAGTAAGAAGTTCTTCGACATAGGGTTTCAAGCTACTCCCGATGATGAAAGATGGGCTGACCAACGTAAGAAATATTTTTGGGCATTGCCTCAGCCAACCCGCACATCACTGAATCATTCGTCAAGCCAAGATACGTAGAGGAAGACAGGAGGCTTTCACGGCCGAAGAAATTGAAGAAATATGTGGAGCAATGAGACAGATGTTGTATAAGGCTCATATGGTCCAACCAGGAGAAGGCTCAGGCACTGCTGAAGTGAAAATATAGGGCCTGACGCCATGCTCGAAAATTGGAAGGCTACTCCATTCCTAGTCAGGAAGGAGTCCCGGTAGTTCAGCCTTGCCATCCTTATGCACTTCGAGTTATTCCAGGATGTAACTCGAGTGTTTTAGTTTATTTCCTTTTAAACATTTGGATGTAAACCCTCCTATGTTAAAAATTCAATGAAAGTAAATTAATATTTCATAGTCCACAAATCTCTTTATTCGTCCTAATATTTTTGCTATTTTTTTTCTTATCTCTTTTTTTAGTTCTAATAATGCGGACTTAAATAGCATGACATGCTTGCGGACTTCACACCCAGATCTTGACACACCGTCTAACCAAGAAATAATTAATCATGATCTGGAATATGATGAAGATGAGGCTTTTAGGGAAATAAATCGTGAATTGGAACAATTCGAGAATAAGCCTAAGCCAAACTTAAACGAAACCAAACCGGTTAATTTGGGTAATTCAGAAGAATTCCGAGAAACCATGATAAATATCTGTACTGATGAAATAACTAGGGACACTTTGATCCAACTTCTATTCGAATTCAAAGATGTGCTTGTCTTGTCTTATGATGATATGCCCGGACTAAGTGTTGATTTGGTTGTGAACAAATTTCCAACCTACCCCGATTATCCGCATATCTAAAAGAAATAGAGAAAATTTAAAACAGATATGAGTGACAAGATCAAAGAAGAAGTCACTGAACAGTTAAGAGCTGGAGTAATCCGAGTGGTCCAATACACACGTGGCTGGCTAATATTGTCCCGGTACCGAAGAAAGACGGGAGAGTCCGAGTGTGTCTTCACTATCGGGATTTGAATAAACCAATCCCCAAGGATAACTTTCCGTTGCAAAACATCCACATCCTAGTTATCAACTGCGCCAAACATGAGATATAATCTTTTGTAGATTGTTACGCTGGGTATCACCAGGTTTTGATGGATGAAGAAGATGTAGAAAAAACGGCCTTCACCACACCTTGGGGTTCTTACTGCTACCGGGTCATGCCATTGAGACCTAAAGAACGTCGGGGAAACCTATATGAGGGCTATGACCGCCATTTTTAATGACATGATGCACCAAGAGATTGAGGTATACGTGAAAGATGTGATTATTAAATCTATGACGCAAGACGATCATGTACAACATATGAGAAAATTCTTCGAACGTCTGCGTAAGTATGAATTAAAATTGAACCCAGCCAAGTGTGTTTTCGTAGTTCCATCTGGGAAATTATTAGGTTTTATAGTCAGTCCACGGGGTATAGAACTAGATCTGACAAAGATAAAGTCTATTCGAGATTTTCCCCCTCCGAGAACCAAGAAAGAGGTCATGAGTTTGATGGGTAGGTTGAATTACATCAGCACGTTCATTGCTCAATCAACCTCCACGTGTGAGCCTATATTCAAGCTATTAAAGAAAGATGCAGCAATTAAATGGACGGATGAGTGCCAAGAAGCTTTCGACAAAATCAAAGAGTATCTGTACAATCCGCCAGTGTTGGTCCCACCCGAACCTGGAAGACCTATGTTCTTGTATTTTCCAGTGTTGGAAATTCTTTTGGGTGCGTTCTTGGGCAACATGATGTGATCGGGAAGAAGGAAGAATCTATACACTACCTGAGCAAGAAACTCACAAGATATGAAGCAAGTACACCTTGTTGGAAAGGACTTGTTGCGCCTTGACTTGGGTTGCTCAGAAGCTCCGGCATTACTTGTTGGCTTACACCACCTACCTCATCACTAGGCTGGATCCTTTGAAGTATATATTCCAAAAGCCAATGCCACCGAGAGATTAGCAAAGTGGCAAATCCTGTTCAGCGAGTTCGACATAGTCTTTGTCACCCGCACGACGATGAAAGCTCAAGCCTTGGCGGATCACCTGGCTGAAAATCCTTTCGATGACGAATATCAACCTTTAAGTACTTAGTTCCCGGACGAGGAAATAAACTCAATCAAGGTAATTCAAGAAAACACCAACACTTGAAAAATTTTCTTCGATGGATCTATAAATGCAAAAGGTTTTGGGATCGGGGCAATCTTGATTTCGCCCATGGGACAACACTATCCAGCCACCGCCCGTCTCTGTTTCTTCTATACGAACAACACTGCTGAATATGAAGCCTGCATAATGGGCATAAACATTGAAATTAACATGGATATAGAGGAGTTATTGATCATGGGATATTCCGACTTGATCATCAAGCAAGCTCAGTGGGAGTGGGAAACTCGAGATGTTAAGCTTCTTCCATAAAGACAACATGTGGAGGATCTTAGCAAACGATTAAAAACCGTCGAATTCAGGTATATTCCTCGATACCACAATGAGTTAGCCGATTCACTAGCTACCTTAGCTGCAATGCTGCCATAATCCGGGCAAAGTCCATATTGACCCGCTAGAGATTCAAATCCGGGAAAGGCATGGTTATTGTAGCACGGTCAAAATAGATCCCGATGTCCAACCATGGTATCACGATATAAAAAGTTTCTTTAAAACAAAAGAATACCCGGAGCAGGCCAATGGGGACCAAAGAAGAACCATCAGAACGCTCGCCAGCAGTTTCTTCCTATGTGGGGAAGTGCTGTATAAAAGGACTCCCGATTTGAATCTATTACGGTGTGTGGATGCCAAAGAAGCCGAAAAGATTATGAATGAGTTACACTCAGGAGTGTGCGGTATCCATATGAACGGATATGTCCTCACTAAGAAAATCCTGCGGGCAGGATATTACTGGATGACTATGGAGAAAGATTGGTTTAGCTTTGTTCGGAAGTGCCATGAGTTCCAAATACACGTCGACTTGATCCATGCACCGCCTTCAGAGTTGCATCCCATGTCAGCACCATGACCATTCGTTGCCTGGGAATAGATGTCAATGGGCCGATCGAGCCGAGAGCCTCAAATGGGCACAAACTTATCTTAGTTGCTATCGACTATTTCACAAAATGGGTCGAGGCAGTCACGTTCAAAGCCGTCACTAAGAAAGTAGTGGTGGATTTTGTGCATTCCAACATTATTTGTCGCTTTGGCATTCCGAAGACCATCATAACTGATAATGCTGAAAATCTGAATAGCCATTTGATGAGGGAGGTATGTGAACAATGTCAAATCACACACCGTAACTCCATCCCTTACCGGCTCAAAGCCAATTGCGTCATTGAAGTAGCAAATAAAAACATCAAGAAAATCCTTAGAAAAATGATTCAAAGTTCTAGACAATGGCAAGAGAAATTGCCTTTCACATTATTGGGATATCGCATGACCGTGCGCACATCGATTGGAGCTACTCCTTATCTATTGGTTTACGGCACTGACGCCGTAATACATGCAGAACTTGAAATTCCTTCCCTTCAGATCATTGTCGAAACTCAAATTGAAGATGATGAATGGGTCAAAACCCGGTTGGAACAGTTAACTCTGATTGGTGAGAAAAGAATGGCCGCAGTTTTCCACGGGTTGTTGTACCAACAAAAAATGGCCCGCACTTATAACAATAAAGTGCAACCTAGGAATTTCGAAGGCAACTCGTCCTGAGACGTATCCTCCCACACCATTAAGAGGCGAAAGGAAAATTCGCCCCAAATCGGAAAGGTCCATACATTATAAGGAAACTACTACAAAAAGGAGCATTGTACTTTGGGGACATCCAAGGAAACGACCCCGAAATGGCTGTCAATGCAGACGCGGTCAAAAGGTACTATGTTTGACATTTTCATGATGTTGGTTCTCCTGATCGAAATGACCTAAAAACAAAAAAAATGTTTCCCTGAACTATTTTCGACTTGATTGCGAAAGGATACGTAGGTAGTCTCTCTCTGAGGTTCAGTCACACAAAAATAAATTTCCATATTTCCCCAAGAGTTTAAGCTGGGGCAGAAGTTATAATGGTTCAGTGATGGTTTCGCCCGGAAGGTTCGAAAGTTGTAATACAATAAAAATTATTTTTACCCCGAATCCTGTTCAAGTCCTTCTGATCAATCGGCAAAGATGTCTAAAATTGGAGGATACAATTGTTTGGATCTGATACAAACAATTGAGAGAAATAAAATGAGAGAGTCTTATCGGTGAAAACCCGCACAGGCACCGTGAGACGACGGTAAGTAGAGAAATTGAAAACGAGAGAGTCTTGTTAGTGAAACCTCACAAAAGAGCACTATAAGGCATCTTTGCCGAGAGGTTAGTTGGTGAAAACCCGCAAAGGGCGCCACTCATCGAAAAGGGTAATGTGTCACGAACACGGACATAGTCCGGGGCAAGGTTTCTCTATCTCGGGGTATTAGTTGTGATGAATTTTTGAGAGTTGGACGGTTTAGACAGATCGCGCATCCAGTCAAAAAGGCCGGTAATGCTCATTGAAGTCCGCATGCACTCCAAATAAGTCCTTCCTTCATTTCACGGAAAGGAATACCTCTTGCTTAATTTCGTTGTCCACTCTATCATTTATTCTTTTTTGAATCCCTTTCGGTCTAACTTTATTTCTTAAAAGTAAGACAAAGAAAGGATGGCAAAATTGATTTACAAGGCCTTCATCTGGCCCGAGCTAATATGCAAAAGGAACCCAGCCTCATCAGGGGGATTGAGTCCATCTCGACCGGCCATGGCGGCCGATGCTTCAAACTCAGAACCTTTGAAAGGAGAATATCAAATTGAAGTGCCTATGAAGGCAAATGAAGTTGAAAGGTTGAGTCTCATGTGGCAAAATATCTCGGCAGAGCTTGAAAGCCGAGGCACTCTAGATGCTCTAAAATCTAAATTGGAGTTAAAAGCCAGAATTGAAAGACCAATAAAGGCTAAACAGAGTCGGAAAGGTTAAGTCTCATGCGACTAAACATTGCAGCAGAATTGGAGGAGCCAACATTCTCCCCGATACTCCAAATAATCAAAAGAAAAAGCAAGTGAAAGTCTTACAACGACAAAAATAAAGTCAAAGGTTGGGTCCCACATGACCGATCGCTGTGTTAAGGTCTAAAATGACAGGGTCCTCGGGGTTAGAAATGAAACCCAATCCCCAACGAACAAGAAAGCAGTTGAAATTTTCGTTAAAAGGACGGGCCGAAATCAAGTGACTAAAAATCAAAGACACAAAACCAACCACCATGTCAAACTAACATATTGTTCTTTCTTTGAAAAATAGGAAACAGGTGCAACCCGAAAGCAACTTTGCAAGGAGCAGGTGCAACCAAATGGAGTTGCGCAAGGTCTAGAAGTGGCTCTGCAACGACAATTCCAAAAAAGGGAAGTCTCATCTAAAATCCTTTTCCGCATTTACTCATTCTATGAAAATAAAATTAAAAAAAGCAAGGAAGAAGAAGCAGAAGAAAAATTATTCAAACCCAAAGTAGTATAGGGCCCCAATCCCTAGCTAAACCTTTTCCAACCTGGGATATTCCATTCCTTAGTGGATGCCAACATAGGGTCCCACTCCCTAGCAGACACCAGCATAACCTGGTGATCTTTTCCTGGAAACAACATAACCTGTTGATCATTTCCTGACGCTGGCATAATCCAGTGATCTCTTGACTTTTCCAAGACACCAACATAACCTGGTGATCTTTTTCCTGACAACAGCATAACCTGTCGATCATTTCCTGACACTGGCATAACCCAGTGATCTCTTTTTCCCAACAACAACATAACCTGTTGATCATTTCCAGACACTGGAATAAGCCAATGATCTCTTTTCCAGGCAACAACATAACCTGTTAACCTTTCCAATACACCAGCATAACCTGGTGATCTTTTTCCTGACAACAACATAACCTGTTGATCACTTCCTGACACTGGCATAATCCAGTCATCTCTTTCTAGGCAACAACATAATTTGTTGACCTTACCAGACACCAACATAACCTGGTGATCTTGTCCCAACAACAGCATAACCTGTTAACCCTTCCCCAGACGTCGGCATAACCCGATAATCTCTCTCCCGACATTAGCATAACCTATTGACCTTCCCCGACACCAACGTAACCTGGTAATCTTTCTTGAAAACAGCATAACCTATTGATCTTTTACTAACACTAGCATAACCCATTGATCTCTTTCTTGACAACATCACAACCTATTGATCTTTCCCCAAACACCAGCATACCCTGGTGATCTTTTCTTGCCGACAGCATAACCTGTCGATCTTTTCAAACATAGGGTCTCCAATACCTAGCTGATTCTACTTTTAGGCATATGGTGTCCACCCCCTGGTCTACATTCACTGTGGGTACACCGTTCTCGGCTTTTCATTTTTTTAATAATAAAGTAGCATAGATTTCGTTACAATAACTCACGAAATTTTCCTAGTGAAAACTGGGACAGAACATTTCGTCCGTTTGTTTTGATTTTGTGCAGATTATACTTTAGAACAAGGGATTCGAGAAGACCAAAAGAAGACGTCTCAATTAACAATAAAAGGAAAGAAGAAAAGGAAAAGATTTGAATCCCAAAGTACAGGAGCAGAAAAAGTGCGGACTGCTCAAAGGAAAATTGAAGTCGCAAACTATGCACGTCCCTTCTTAATCCCAAAAGCTGAAGGAGATTGAACCAGCACCTAAAACTAACAAGCATCAAGATTCAGACCGGAGTCTGTATAAAAGCAGTCAAGGCTCAAGATCAAGCTTCAGAAGGCTAATATATGGGAATCCTGTATCTCGTAGTTGATAGGTTTAGTTAGTCTTTTTCATTTTTCGACTTTGGTGTAATAAGGAGCTCAACAAGCAGTAATAGCACCAAAGTCAATGAAATCATAGTTACCCGGTAGTCCCAGCTACCAAAACCTCCAAAACTACACTAACTTGGTTCCTTTATAGCCAAGGATATGTAGGAAACCTTTGAAGCAAGGTTCGGTCAAACTTTTCAAAAACGCTTCGCATGGAGTATTTGACCAAGTAAAAGTTGTTCATGACTGCTCACTTTATCTTTGCCCGAAGAACCCTTCGCGTTTCCGGACAAAGAGGGGTAGCTATGACCATGTAAATTTTCCCTATTAGATACTCCTACAAATTTGATAAATTATTCAATTTTATGGAATTTTATTAAACTTAATCATATTTCCTGAATTATTTGCACTATATGGTCATAAGTCATCTTTTAAAATTTATGATAATAACAAAAAAATTTAAAATTTTTGTAATTAAGTTTTTAGTTTAAATTGCATAATTCAATCATTTTAGTAGGAAAATTAAAAACTTTGTTCTTTAAATAATTATCAGTATTAAAACAAATAGTCTCACTTTAATTTACTCATTAATTAAGAAATAATTACATGAAATTAGGTCAAATTAATTTTTATTAATTAGAATGATTTTATTAGGTTTATTACTTAACCTAAGTGTTCCAAAGACATAAATCGGAGAAAGGGGTTTTGGGCATGGGAGCATTGGCCCATATATTACCCAAAACGACCCTGTTTTGTCCCCTCCAATCCTAGCCATTGGATCGATTTGATCCAACGGCTCCCAAACTCCCCCAAACTATATAAGTGTCTGAACGAACCCCTAACCCCC
>ML359209.1:0-17949 GCA_005239505.1 Nicotiana paniculata
TTTGGTGAGGGCACATGATTCACGAAGGAAAGGTAATGTTGTTGACCTCTAAGTTAGAATAGTCAGTGAATTTTGAATAAAGCATGGTATTTGTGAGTCGATTATTGAAGCGAGGATGTCACACCTTTGTGCTTGAACTGTTTTAAATATTCTTGGTATAACGTGTTAAAATATTTGCTTAATAAGTTGTGTACATGAGTGTAGTTTTATTGCTCGAGGACGAGCAAATGTTTATGTGTGGGGTATTGATGTGAGACTAGAATTCATAGTTTAAAATGTTATATACCTCACATTTTATGTGCGTTAATGATAAAAACACACTTTTTATGAGCATAATGGAGTCAATTTCATGTGTAGGTGAATTGGAGATGGAAGCCGAGCTAAATGGATGCAAAACCATCGAAAATACGCTCAAGAGGCGAAGAAGGAACACCCTGGACTTATCCAGGCGTTTGCCTCCTAAAGCCAGGCTGGCCCTGGCGTTAGGGGGGCATTTTCCTCCTAAAGCCAGGCCTGGCCTGGCCTTATCCAGGCCTTAGAGCCAAAACGCCTGGTCTCCTGGTTCTGGTCAATTTCGAGTTTTGACNTTAGATGGAGATTCGAAGAGGAGAGAAGGGATTCGAACGCCAAGACATCAAATTGTACAGATTTACTTCATTACTCTGTAGTTTAATTATGCAAGTTATTTTAGAGTTGATTCTTATGAATTTGTTTAGCTAACTTCTTTAATCTAGGGTTTTGGTAGAACCCATTGGAGGATGAACTTATTTTGTTATTAATACAGTTCCGATTGGTTGATTAATCTCTAATTGTTCAACTACGTTCTTGTTGTAGTTAATTGAATGGCCATCAATTAGTTGTGCCTATTTATTGTGTATCTACTTGAGAGAGAGAGTGCATATTTAGGTAGTTATTTGAAAAACATCACTTCCGGAGTATACATGAAAGTCATAATTGAGGGTTTAGAGGTTGGATTAGAGATAATGATACCTCGGGTGCAATCTAAAGTGAACTGTAATGCAATCTAGCTAGCGTAACTTGAGAGAGTGCGTTTAGTAAATTATCATAATTACTTGAGAGAGATTTATGGTAGATAGAGTGTTCATGAGTAATAAAGACAACTAATCAAGCTATATAAAGTATCCGAGAAGTAAATTCACTGACGGGGGAAACCATAACCTTCGATCTTTATTACAATTGTTTACACCTTAGCGTAGTTAATCTTTAGTTTTAGTAATTTAAATAACATCAAGTGACAATTGAGTATTCTAACAACTTGGTTGATAAGTAAATTCTCTGTGGTATCGACTCTGGGCATAATACCCCGGATTATATTTGCAACGCCCGCTTAGTCTTTTATTAGACACAGTTGAGCGTGATCATGCACACAGTTAGAATATGGGCCAAGGTCTTCTGAAGACAAAGAATAACAATTGGCACGACCGGTTCTTGGGCCGGTCCCACTAGTACATTTTCGGCAGGGACCTGATTTGAAACAATAGGCGGGTCTATGGGTATTGCCCCGGCTGCACCCCTACCTCTGTCACGGTCTCGACCCCTTGCAGGTCCCACTGGTGGCTGATCATCCTACCCGATAGCGCATGTCCTCACCGTCTGTGAGAGAATGAAACAATAGAAGTTTCATTTCCAGAATCAATAGATTCGCATGATAGAATTCAAGAATCTAAGATTTTTCCTAAGGGTTAAGCAGCCTCTCGAAGATAAGTACAGACGTATCCGTACCGATCCGCAAGACTCTACTAAATCTCCTCATGACCGGTGAGTCCTATGTAACCTAGGCTCTGATACCAACTTGTCACGACCCCAAACCTAAACTGGCCGTTATGGAGCCTATCGTGGTACTAGGGTAGCCAATTTACCGAGAATAACATAAAAGATTTCCATTTAATACATAAGTTGTCCAATATTTCATTAAAATTCAACTTTTAAGCATTTCAAGATAATAAAAATAGCAAAAATGTCTAAACACAACCCCAACACCTGGAGTCAACCGTCACGAGCGTCTAAGAAGTGAAACAATCAGATACTATTTTAGTACTATAAATAAGTCTGGAAAAAAAAAATGACAGAATAGGAAGGAGAAAGGTCATGTTGCGGACGTCGAACAAGTACCTCAAAATCTCTGAACAAGCTCCAAGGAGAGAGTGAATCAGCTAGCACTCAGACCTAGTACCTGAATCTGCACACAATGTGCAGAGAGTAACGTGAGTAAGCCAACTCAGTAAGTAACAATTATAACTAAAGACTTGAGTGCAGTGACGAGCATATAAGAATCATGTAAGTTCATATAATAAACAACAACGGAAATAAATAAATCAAGGCAGGAATCTACATTTTGAATATTTCATCAAAACTCCAGTTCTCCATTTAAAGTCTCATATAAAACATCTGTTCAATGTTATCATTAGAGGCTCAGTGTAAATAAGAGTGAATACAGCAGTGTCATAGCATATAAGCCCCTCGGGCACAGTATCGCTCACAAATAAAGCCTCTCAGTCACTCGGGACTCAACTCTCAGCAGTAAATGCTCATACTCCGCACTCTCTCTCAACATGTACCATATAATAACCGCTACGGCATGCATCCAATCCATAAATTGTCGAATGCGCTCACTATGGGGTGTACACACTGCGGAGGGGATCCTTCAGCCCAAGCGCTATATCGCTGCGACTAGCAGCTCGACCCAATATCTCGCTGCAGCGTGCAACCCGATCCATATATATCTCGTTGCGACGTGCAGGTCGATCCGTATATATATATATATATATAATGTTGCGACGTGCAGCTCTCGGCCTCACTTATTCATTATCCTCACAAGCCACTCGGGCAACTCAGTACAATTCACGGGGACTCGGCCCAAAATATCTCTCATTATTTAAAAGCTGAGTGATAAACAGGAATTAACGGTGAACTGGTATAAATCATGACTGAGATTATATTTTCTATCAAAACAGAGTGAGAATAGTATTAAAATACCCCCTGAGGGTCCAAATAGTTCAGCACAAGGCCCCAAACATGACGTACAACCCAAAATATAGTATAAATCTCTAAAATACGGGATATCATATAATTTCAAATCAAATAGGCAGCTTAATAGTCGTTACGGGACGGACCAAGTCACAATCCCTATCGGTGGATGTCCATATGCTCGTCACCTCAATTACCAAAACAATACGAAATACCAGGGTTTCATACCCTCAGGTTTAGATTTACAATCGTTACTTACCTCAACCCGGCCAAAAATCCTAACTCGCGATGAATTTTCCTCTTGACTCGGCCTCCGATCGCTCCGAATCTATCATAAATCAGTACTATTACATCAATATGCGATTAAAGAACAAAACCCACGTGAAAGTTATCAAATTTAATCAAAAATCTTGAAATTGGAAAAACCCAGCCCCCGGGCCCATGTCTCGGAATCTGATAAAAATCATGAAACCAGAATACTACTCCTCTCACGAGTCAATACATACAAAATTTACTCAAATCCGACAACAAAATCTCATTTAAAACCTCAAAAATCCATGTCAAGACCACTTCCACTTTTTCCCAAATTTTTCACCCCAAGTCGGAAATTAGATGATGAAATTAAAGACATATTCATGGGATTTAGCCAAAACCAAGAAAGAATCACTTACCCCAATGTTTTCTTTGAAATATCTCTCAATAATCGCCTCTACCCAAGCTCCAATTCGTCAAAAATGGAAAATGGGATGAAGTCCCCTTATTTTATAACTTAAAGTTTCTTTCCAGGCTGCCCTCAGCCTACCCTCGGTCATGGCCTCAATCATGCCCTCGATTTTGAACCCCTCGATTATGAACCACCTCGACTATTAACCACCTCGAGGATGTACCACCCTGACTATGAACCACCTCGAGGATGAACCACCACGACTATGAACCACATCAAGGTTGAAGCACCCCGATTATGAACCACCTCGAGAATGAACCACCCCGAGGATGAACCACCTCGAGGATGAACCACCCCGAGGATGAACCACCCCGAGGATGAACCACCCTGATTTTTGACAGATGCAGGAAAAAACAAGAAAACTCACACCAGCAGATATCAGCCATCAACCAAAGTCCAAAAATGATTCGTTAAACACCCAAAACTCACCCGAGGCCCTCGGGACCTCAACCAAACATGCCAACACATTCCAAAATATCATAAAAACTTAACTGAATCTTCAAAACAACATCAAAACACCAAATTGCACATGGATTCAAACTTAACGAGACTAAGAACTTCCAACTTCTATTTTCGATGCCGAAACCTATCAAATCACCTTTGAATGCCTTGAAAATTTGCACATACATCCAAAATGACACTACGAACCTGTTCCAACTTCCAGAAGTCTATTCCGACTCCGATAGATTATTTTTTATTACCGACCGAAAATCGCCAAAAACTCAATTTCTCCAATTCAAGCTTAGTTCTACTCCGGACCTCCGAAAAACATTCCAAAAAAAATTCCCAAGTGCCAAATCACCTAGCGAAGCTATTCGAGCCATAAAAACCACATTCCAAGGTCATTTACCTATAAGTCAACTTTCTGTTGACTTTTCCAACTATTAAACCATCTTAAGAGACTATGTGTCTCATTTCTCACCACGACCACTCTGAATCCGAGCCAACCGACCAAACACCACATAAATGATTTAAACAACATATGATAAGGCAGAAATAAGGAAAACGGGGCTAATCTCACGGAACGACCGGCCGGGTCATTACAAAACCAGGTAATAGTTTTTAAATTTTTAGAGTAGATTAACATTTAGGGAATAAATGGTCGAAGAATGATGAACCTAATAATCTTTGACTTGTTTGATAGTAGAATATTTAGGATTTGGCATGTGTAATATCTTCGCTAGTCGTTTAAAATTGAACATGATGCCTTTATATATTGCATTGTATGTCTTGTGACGCCTACGTCTCATTTATTTGACTATTATTCACTTTGTACTCAGTGCTTAATATGTTGCGGCTCGGTGAATACTTGCATTTGTTGAGAGTCGATATGGGTCCGTCCTTAGTGAGCCATGTGTTGTGAGATTTTTGGTAGTCCAAATATTGTAATTGAGTCTAGAACTTGTCGGGTGTGTGAGTTTAAGCGAAATTTTAGTAAAATATATCCCTAATTAACCTTTTCGAGGTTGTAGACCTTTTATTTGGCATCTACATTGCAAGCCTATATCCATTTTGTTCTTAATTGATGCCTTTTTGATTCTTTTACCACTTAAAGCACTTTAATTATAAAATGAGCACTAAAAGAAGTAAGGGGGAAATGTGGATGGCTTACGGAAGGAACCAATGAAAGGAAGAAAAGTGCACTTGTTTTGTTAAAAAATACACCACTACAAAAAATTGAAAGAGAATGAAAAAATAAAATTCTGGAAAAAGAGGGGAAAAAATGCCGATGAATAAATATCTTGTTTTTGCTAGTGGAGTGTAAATTAAGGTAGTGCTTACAGAAAGAGGGAATATTTTTGGAGTGTGATATTGTTTGTGAAATTGAAATGGTGTAGAAGAAAATGCACGTAAAATTTATCATGTGATGTGTTAAAGTGCTTAAGATAGTTAGCCAGTATTCCTAAAATATATCCTACCCGTCCCTGTAATGATCCGACCAGTCGTTTTGAGTATTTGCACTTCGCTCGATAGTTTACGGGCATGAATAGCTCTATTTGATGTATTATGACTTGTGTTAATCGTCTGTTTTGATTTTTAGGTTAAAGTGAATTGATTTGGAAGAATGAACTTCATGATTGAAGCTTTAAGTTGGACTTTTTAGCATTTGGTCTCGGATTGAAGTTTTGATGGTTCTGTTAGGTCCGAATGGTAATTTTGGACTCGGGAGTATGCCCAGATTTGCAATTGGATATTTCTAGAATGATTAGTGCAATTGGATATTTCTAGAAAGATTCGACACTAATTGGTAAAATTGGAATTTGAAGGTTTGGAAAAGTTCATTAAGTTTGATTTGGGGTGCAATTTATCATTTTGATGTTGTTATACGTGATTTGGGGCCTGGAGTAGGTCCGTGTTATTTTATGGGACCTGTTGAAATGTTCGAACGGGGTCCCAAGGGGCTCGGGTGAGTTTCAGATAGGTTTGGGTTGTGTTGCGCTCGTCTTTTTTTCGTTTCGACATCGTTTCTTCAAGCATAAATGGTACTACATTAAGCAAATGATCACCGATTTATGTTCTTATTGAATAATTAGATCCGTATCATAATTACAGAGCCTTAACAAAAATAATCATCAAATTAGGACATTTTATGAGAATTTTATGGTCATTTACTAAGAATTGGGTTGCCAGATTTTTCAGATTAATTACAAAATTGCCACTACTTTCGTATTTAACAATCTGCAATATTTGAAAATATTGAAACCAACATATCTCCTTCAATATGCGGTCAAATGGAGTGATTCGGGAGCCTAACTTGACTAGGATTTCACAAGGAATCCATTGGATGCATGAAAAGTGAGTTTCGAGATCTTTTGGGACAAGAAACGAGGCAGAACAGTGTTAAAACAAGAGTTTTTTTTATTTAACTTATTTTGAATTAGGGTGCTCGGAATTGGGCTATTTTCAATGAGATTTTGTACCATATGAATTGGGGGTAAGTGTTCTCTACTCGGTTTTTGGTTATATTTCTTGAATCTACCTTAGATTTTAGCTTTGGTTGATGAATTTTTAACGAGGAAATTGGGGGTTTTGGCCTTAAATTTCATAATATGAATTTTCAGTTTTGATCACCGATTTGGAGTCGGAATTGAGTTAAACTAGTATGGTTAAAATCGTAATTGAATGGGTTGCAAGATTTTTTGAGTTTTGTCGGGTTCCGAGGTGCGGGCCCCGGTTGGGCCTTTTGGGTTGATTTCGAGCTTTGATTCAAGATTGATCTTTTCTGATTGGGATTAGTTCCCTTATACTTGGTTGATGTATTTGAGTTATCTTTGGTTAGTTTCGAGCCGTGAGGAGGTCTGAACGCACGTGTTGGCATCTTTGGAGCATCTCTTTGCTTGCTCGGCATTGGTATTGGCTCGTTCGAGGTAAGTAACTCTTCTAAACTTAGTGCTGAGGGTATGAAACCCCGCATTACGTGTTATTTGATTGGTATTGAGGTGATGCACATGCTAGGTGACGGGGTTTGGGTGTGCACCCATTGAATTGGGGCTTTTTTGTTCCCATGGCACTGTATAGTGGCCCTATTTTGTTAATGTTTGTGTTTTCACCATGTGATAAAATAACTGAACTGTCAATCATGTTAAATATTATGTTTAGGCTTTTATGGTAGGAATGTAGATAGGGCAGGGCAGGGTAGGGAGGGACAGGTCAAGTTTTGACCCTCTAAAATATTGACCCTCCCTTCCTTACCCCATTTAGTTTTTTGTCAAAATTTTGCCCTGTCCCGTTTAAATCTTTTTTATTTTTTTCTCTTTATTTTTTATTTGCAAAATGCTTTTAATTTCTTTTACCTTTTCAACTTTCTATTGAAACATTTAAAATATTATTTTCCTTTGAGCTTGCAAATTGATCAAAATTGGATCTTTTATCTGTTGTATTTGAATTTATGCCAAAGTTTGTATCTTTAATAGATTAATTGATGGATGTTTCTATTATTTACATGAAAGTTTATTAAAAATAGATGAATAGAAATACTAAATACAAATTAAATTGTTGCTTTGACGTACTGTTATATAACTTTCTATCTCAAAGTACTAATTGATCAAGCAATAAATATTTTAGAAGATGCACATTGGAGAAACTATCTCTCATCTTCATTAATTTTACTACTAAATACACAATACCTTTTAGGCATGTTCAATGACAAAATCAAAAATATAACACAAGAGTTCCAGTTTTGGCATTAAACTTTACTCTCTGCCTCTTGCATGAGAATAAAGAAGATAACAATATTGTGTCAAAATATTCTACGAAACAAACTAGTCACTAAGCAGAAATTAAAAGGTATAGCAAATTTAATATAAAATTCAGTGCAATTCATTCCAGCCATAGGTGCAAATCCAAAGTTATTGAATGGTCTACTGTCACTGCTAACAAGTTATACAACAGAGAATATCTAAGATGAGTAAAATAATACTGCATGTTCATGTATGCCCTCTTAGCAATGTTGAGATAAACCACTTGAATCTAGCTCTTCCTCTTCATCAAACAATGTTGGACATGAAACTTTACCAATCGTTGAAGACAAATCTAAAAAAAATGCAGAGTTTAATGTATCAATATAGTATTAAATAATTGAACAACTATTAAGACAATAATGAGAACAATACTTACCATTTAAGTAATTCCATAGCCACGTGCGAGCACATATTAAAACTTCCAAAGTAGTGGGATGGAGTCTACTCCGATGCGATCTAGTCAATCTCCCACTAGTGCTAAATGCCGATTCCAAAGCAACGGTAGACACAGGAATGTCTAAGAGATCACGCGTCATTTTTGGCAATGTAGAAAATTTCAATCCATTTATCTTCCACCAACTCAAATTGTCAAATGAAGGAGTTCGAGGTAGCAGGCCTTCTTCTAAGTACATATCCAACTCTGATCTTGTCTCCACACTAGCTACACTCGGAGCAACAAATCTATCAAAGCTCGAAAGACGATTACCCTCAGTAAAACTAGTGACTTCACTAGAACTAGAAGCTAATGAGTCATGTGGAGCATATAATTTACACAAATAATCTTGAAAGAAATCATAACAATTGGATCGAACTTCTTGAATTTTGGTTGAAGGTTCTTCACCATAAATTAGTGGAAGAAAGAACTCTACCAACCTCATCTTGTACTGTGGATCAAAGATTGCAGCTAATCTCATCAAAATATGCACATCATCCCAATATTTTATAAATTTCAACAACATCACAGATGCTATATCGCTAATCAAAGGATTAAACACCTTCACCCAAGCTTCCATTTCTAGCTTAATTTCACAAACTTTTATAAAGTATTGACTGGACATTGGATATTGAGTTCCTGAAAATTATTCGGTAATACGATAAAAAAGTATGCGCTTACCAGAAACATCTTCTACATTACTTCATTGCTCTTCAGTTGGATAAGACTTGATAATTTGTGTCAAATAGACTCAACTTCCTAAAAACCTCTTTGTATTCTATAGATGTTCTCAACATAGGATATGTCGAGTTTTACCGAGTAGGACAATCATACTCCAACTTCTTATTACAAGAACACTTAATCAAACTTGCAGCTTCTTCAAACATCTCAATTCTGCCAGTTGATCCAATCCAATACAAGATACTATCACGCACGTTCCTAATACTATCCCCTATCTCCTATCACCTTTAACCCTTCTTGCACAATTAAATTTAAAATATGTGCAGCACAACGCGCATGAAATACCCGACCAGCAAACAATAAATCTTTTTTATTAAGTTTCTCATCCAATAAAATTTTAATCATAGCATTGTTTGTGCTAGAATTATCAACTCTGATAGTTGATATTTTTCATTCAAGATTAGAATTAAACAAATAATTAACCAAAGCACAACAAAAAACATCTTTATAATGTGGAGCAGGAACATCAGCAAATCTCAAAATATGACTTTGAAGCCTCCTTGAATCATCAATGAAATGACCAGTAATACCCATGAACCCTTTTTTTACTATTGGAAGTCCACATATCGGTTGTTATTGCAATTCTACTCGTGAATTTCTCCAACAACTTAGAAGTTTGCGATTTTAAATTGTCAAAAATTTTAATTATGTCATTCTTGATATTTCTAGAAACCATCTTAAACATAGGTTGGAGACTCGCAACAATGTTCCTAAACCCCACATGATCAACTATAGAGAGTGGATACTCGTGTAAAATAATGGCATGTGCAAGTTGTTTACGTGAAACATCCTGATCAAAATAACCATCCCCGGTATCACTCTCAATTTGTACATATCTTGACCTATTAGGACACATATGTATGTGATCTAACATAGATTTTGTCCCACAATTCCTACAATTTTTATATCGGCGATCACAATACTTACAAATACCATATGAAACACCATTAAACTTCACAGGCTTGAAATGCTTCAATGCCCGGGAATATCTTCTTTTTCCCAGTTCAACTTCATTTGTTGTAAAAGCCTTTGACTCTCATCGTCTAAGGAAATAGCATTAGAAGATGAAGCTGGTAGATTCTCTTCATTTTGAGATGCCATGATTATCTAGTAAAACAAAGAAAAGAAATATCACTAAAAGCTGGAAACATAGGTGAAAATTAAATAGTATATCAGTTATGCAACTAGTAATATCCCCTAAAATTGCAACACAAAAGAGACATCGCCGGTGTGGATAGTTAAACAAGCAGAATGTACATAAACCTCTAAAAAGAACAAAATTATTGTAATACAAATTTGTGGATATTCAAAATATTTTCAAGAATATAAGTGTAATTATCTTGAACTTATTATCATCACCATTCTGATCAAAAGGGACATCACCATCCACATATCAATCTTTTCTTGGATCATTTGGTACTTTCAAATTAGAGAGAAACCACAAATATCCTTTATGAAAATGCATAAACGTTTTCCCTCTCTATTTTGTTTATTACCAGAAATAAGGTGTAGCTAAAAAATGCCAAAGCAAGCAATTAGTTCAAAAAAATACCTAAAGAAAAAAGCAGAAAAGTGAAAATTTTCTAGTAAAACAAGAAAAAATATTTATGAAGATGTGCAAATTGATGACAATGTTGAAAACTTTCTACTAAACAAGAACAAACAGTAAAGTTGGCAAACATTAAGAAAAAGTGAAAAACATAGCAATAAACAAAAAATTAAGAGATAAATAAAAAAATTTACAAGAGAAAGAAAAGTTGAAAGCAAGAGAGCGTTACCTCGTAACTTATTGAGTTGTTTCCTGTTGGAGAATGGACATTGAAGTTTGTATTGAAGAACGCAACTGAAGAAGAAGAGTTTTGGTCCTGTCCTTTACTCCTTTGAAGAGGTGAGGGTTTGATTCAAAGAGGGGATTGGGGAAAAAGAATAAAAATACGCGGGTCACTTATTTTTTACCTGACCCATCTATTAATTTGCATTTTACCCTGCCCTGCCCTAACCCATTAATGAATTTTAAATATAACATTTTGCCATGCGCTGCCCCACCCTATTTAAACCTTCCCCTGCCCCGTTAACAGTTTTCCCTGACCTGCCCTGCCCTGCTCTGTCCCAATTGCCATCCCTATTTTATGCTGATATTGTTAGAACTCATAGTGGTCGTTTCTTGCTGTTATCTCACTGGTTTTATTGATATTTTGTACTCTGTCATATTCTTGCATTCATTTCATATCTGAGTCTCAGTGTTGTTTAATGATACATCATATCATTGTTGTCCGGCTAGTTTTATGACATTGTGAGCTCGAGAGTGAGACTAGAGAGATTGATGGACGAGTGAGGCTGAGAGCGTGATTATGAGTGACAGTTATGGGATCGGGCAGCATGCCGCAACATGTTATATTGATTTATTGTTAGATCTGGCTTATTATAGCGCTTGGATTGTAGGAGCCCCTTTGGAGTCTGTACATACCTAATAAGCGTGGTTAATTATATTGAGGGATGGATCTTTGCTGGACATGGATCTTGTGTGAAGTATATACCTGGAGATGGATCTTCTCCATGGGGCCGAATTGGCCTTTCCTCGGTACTGAGTGACTGATGGTCAGTGATGTATATATTTCGAGATGGAACTTCCCTAGGCTGTATGGGCCATATATAGTATCGAGTGGTTGAGAACAATGAGTGGAAAGTGTGAGAAAGTGAGATTTGAGTACTCTGAGAGTGTTAGTACATGGTTCATTTCTGAGATACATGGCATTCGCATGCACACATGACATACATGCATAGAGATACGTTTTTTTCCTCATGTTATACGGTATCATGTCATTCATGACTTATTATACGCATTGATATGTGGGCATAGAGAGGTATTTTATACTTGTTATTTGGAAAGAAAAATGAAATATTTTTTTGTTATTGTGGAAACGATATTTCGAAAATTAAAGTTTTCAAACTTACTCGTACTTTTGGCATTTTCGGTAAGAGATTTAGGATTTTCACTGAGAATCTTGGAAAGCGTGATAATTTTCTTGAACCTTGAACGCGTTGAGCGTTTTTACTTTAGAGATACCTTTTATTTCTTGAATTATGTTGTTATGAACTGTTGTAGAATACCGGTATTGGACCCGATCTTGTGATAGCTCATCATTGCTTTCAACCTAAGGTTAGGTTTGTTACTTACTCAGTACACGGGGTTGGTTGTATTAATACTACACATCTGCATATTGCGTGCAAATTTTCGTTGTTGTTTTTGTTATTGTGTTCGATGGCTGCCAGATTTGAAGATGCTCATGCGTCCCTTTTGTAGCTGCATCTTTTGTTCGGGGTAACCTTAGATTGTAAAACACTATTTATGTACTTTTCAAAAAGAAGATGTACTTATTTACTATCATCTTTGTAAACTCTATTCTTAGAAGCTCATGATTTGTACTATAAGTCCTTGGGATATGTGTAGAATTTAGTAAATTACTTTGTTTAATTGTCTTGTTAACATTATTGAAATTTTATAACTATTAGTTGGCTTACGTAGCGGGTTGGGTTAGGTGCCATCACGACTAGTGGTTTTGGGGTCGTGACAAGTTGGTATCATATCTCTAGGTCCATAGGTTCTACAAGTCATGAACAAGTGTCTAATAGAGTCTTGCAGATCGGTATGATGACGTCCGTACTTATCTTCGAGAGGCAACATGACATTTAGGATATACTTCCCATTTTTTTTTCCTCACCGTGCGACATTAATTCAACTTGAAGCGTAACTCTTTGAATTCCTTCAACGCATTCTTATGCGCACATGAGCGCTCGGTATCAGCTTTGCATCGACGACCTGTGATCCCATAGTTGAGGTGTGAGATGTGATTTTGGCATGCTGACAATGGGCCAGTCTGAGAGACTTGAGGCTTGGTGTTGACTATAGCTTGAGCATGGAGAATTCGATTGTGTGAGCACGTGCTTTTGAGACATTTATATCTGTTGGTGTCCTTATTAGTGGGATTGGTGATTGGACGACTAAGCGGTGAGTATGATTTGATTGCGAGAAGTGTTCAGATTGTTTGAATGTGACGAGAATAATCTACTGGATTTGTAGCAAGGACTATTGGGTGTTTCATTTCTATCTTAATTTGACGCATGGCCTCGAGTTTTGGGCGTGTTGAAGTACCTCTCATGTAGTTAGTTGTGGAGTTAAGTAGATCTTCATGTCGTGTAATGCGTTTGAACTCAGGAAGATTAAGTGATTACATAGTAATCATGGCTGTGCAAGGGTATAGAGAGATGTCAGTTGAGGTGAGGCTAAGTAGGTTGGTTACAATCTGCGTGGTAATCTATGGATGTATGACCCTTGTGATGTTGTGTGGAGGCTTTCTTTTCTACCAGTGGTTATAATTGTGCGACTTGAGTTTGAATCAGTTGTAATAGTTGGCATGGCCGTCACCAGGGGGAATGCGAGCTTAGTAGATAATTTGAGGTATTATGTTGTTTGTGTTACACGAGTTTATGAAGGATTTAGCTGAATCTCTCATGTGGTATTATGACAGTAATAAAGTATGTGCATTGTAAGCTATCGAGTGTTTTGATCTATGGCCTTGAGCCTAGGGAGTCTGTTATCGACGATTTGGTTTCATGGTTACGTATTGTATTGGTTTGTGTCTGAGGCATACTTGTGGATCAGTTAGGAATTGCAGAGTTTGAGATCGAGAATGACTCGAGTGAGGGAATTTATGGATGCGAGTTGTATTACACTTTATGGGTGTATGTGAATCAGGGAATGATTGAGTTATTACTCATGAAGGATGTAGTGCGCATGATGTGGAAATTTGCCCAGTTACGTTAAGGCAGGGTTGCTTCTTTAGGTGTTTTCATGCTAATGGGGGACAGGTCGATCGGTCCGTTTGGGCAGTGCAATTGAGATTTGAGCTGGGCAGATGAATCTCGAAAGGGTTCTAAAAAATTCAAGATTTATATGTGGAAATTGAGAAATCTTTAGATTTGTATATGGCTATAATCTTAGATTTACATTGGATGGCGTCAAGACTCGCAGTATTTCTATATTATTACGGATTATACATTTCAGTGTCAGGAAAGTGTAGTTAACGACTTTAGGTTCACAAAAGATCTTTTCAGAGTGGGTGTCTCAATATTGGTACTTTTGGGGCGCTTAAGAGGGAATACAACGGCTTATGGGCCTTGCAACGGTGCGGTTTGATGCTAGGATCTCTTATGGCGAGCTTTGGGTAAGGATCATGATTTTGTAGAAAGGAGAAGTGTCACCTTGAGGGTAATTCAGAAGGAACTCGGAGAAATAGGACAACTTGGTAGTAGGTTAATTGGATCAGCACGGTGATTGATATAATCGATTCTTTGGGTACTTATGATGTGATGAGTCTCTACAAGTGTTTTGTGGCAACGCTCTTGGGTTTTGATGACTTGCGCAGCCTGGATGAATTAGAGTGATTCAGTTCTGATTGCTTTGTTATGTGTAAATAGGTTTTGAAGAGTTTTCGATCATTTCTACCACGATTTGAGATGGATATTTCCTACCGGCGTGAGGAAAATGTTGCGTATTATGATTTTCTCCTGGATGGGATCAAATGGGAGGATTTTGACTGATCGGGTACGTATTGTGCCGGTGACTCAGAATTGATTATGAGATTCTCGTACTTTTCATATAATGGCATGATAGATGCGGTGTGCTGTGTGTGATTGAGATTTGCATGTGCAAGATCACAAATTAGTTTTGAAGGAGAGGTCGTGAATCATGAACAATATGGACGGTTTCAGATGACTAGGTGAATGATACTACTATTTGGTATTGCTTGAGGAGATTGTACATTTCAGAAGGCGTGCTGTGTTTTGATTTATGGATTCTTCATTGGTATTGCGGTACTCTCCAGTTGATCGACTGCTGTATAATCCTGTTTCTTTGGCAACCACATTTCAAGCCATATCCCCTTTGTTTGAATCGATCATTTATTTGAACCTTGTCACCTCTCGTAAGCACTGGAAATGTTATGAAATATGAAAAAGTTAAAGTGTGGGGTGGTAGGTTGGTTTGTGAGGGGAATAATTGAAATAAGGAGAAAGGTGCACGTTTGAAAAAGTAAGAGTCACTTGAGAAAAAAAATAGAAAATAAATAGTTGTATTGTTTTGAAACAAAAATATATGTGGTGACTCTTAATGTAACTGTTCTTAAAGAAGTATGGGGTAATAACATCGACGTGGAGGTGGAGTTTGGCGTATTATAAGTTTGAGGTTGAACGCGAAAGTATATGTATTAAAGTGCTTAGGGAGGTGTAGTCACTTTTATATCCAAATGTATCCTACCCGTCCCGCAGCCTACATTACAACCAAATAAAGTCCTACTTGATCCTAGACTGAATGAGCTCGATTAGTAGAGTAGTACACTACGGGCAAGCCTATGGTGCATCTTTTGTGGCATATGAATGTTGTTTCTGAGAGCGAGTGAATTCTTTCTATCTTGAGTTCCTAATTGTTTTTAAATTTTATTGTGTGAGGAACTAGCTCTTTACTTTGGTGAGGGCACATGATTCGTGAAGGAAAGGTAATGTCGTTGACCTCTATGTTAGAGTAGTTAGTGAATTGTGAATAAAGCATGGTATTTGTGAGTCGATTATTGAGGCGAGGATGTCACACCTTTGTGCTTGAAATGTTTTAAAAGTTCTTGGTGTAACGTGTTAAGAGATTTTCTTAATAAGTTGTGTACATGAGTGTAGTATGATTGCTCGAGGACGAGCAAATGTTTAAGGGTGGGGTATTGATGCGAGACTAGAATTCATAGTTTAACATGTTATATGCCTTACAGTTTATGAGCATTAATGATAAAACTACACTTTTTATGTGCTTAATGGAGTTTATTTCATGTGTAGGTGAATCGGAGATGGAAACCGAGCTAAATGGATGCAAATACGTCGAAAATACGCTTGAGAGGCGAAGAGGGAACACCCTGGCCTTATCCAGGCGTTTGCCTCCTAAAGCCAGGCCTGGCCTAGCCTTATCCATGCCTTAGAGCCAAAACACATGGTCTCCTGGTTCTGGTCAATTTCGAGTTTTGACGAGTTTAAGTGTTTCCTGGTTGAAATAGAAGTCTCCTACCCGTTTAGGGTTTGTCCTAAACTTATAAATAGACTCCAAAAACACAACTTAGAGAGAGATTCGAGGAGGAGAGAAGGGATTCGGACGGCAAGACATCAATTTGTACAAATTTTCTTCATTACTTTGTAGTTTAATTATGCAAGTTCTTTTAGATTTTATTATTTTGAACATGTTTAGATAATTTCTTGTGATATTAATATAGTTTCGATTGATTGATTAATCTCTATTTGTTCAACTACGTTCTTGTTTTCTTGTTGTAGTTAATTGAATGGCCATCAATTAGCTGTGCCTATTTATTATGTATCTAACTGAGAGAGAGTGCATATTTAGGTAGTTGTTTGAACAACATCACTCCCGGAGTATCGATGAAAGTCATAACCGAGGGTTTAGAGGTTGGATTAGAGATAACGATATCTCGGGTGCAATCTAAAGTGAACTGTAATACAATCTAGCTAGCGTAACTTGAGAGAGTGTGTCTAGTAAATTATCATAATTACTTGAGAGAGATTTATGGTAGATAGAGTGTTCATGATTGATAGAGACAACTAATCAAGCTATATGGAGTATCCGAGAAGTAAATTCACCGACGGGGGACACCATAACCTTAGATATTTATTACAATTGTTTACACAAACGTGCACTTTTACCCTTATTTCAATTATTCCCCTCACAAACCAACCTACCACCCCACACTTTAACTTTTTCATATTTCATAACATTTCCAGTGCTTACGAGAGGTGACAAGGTTCAAATATAAGATCGATTCAAACAAAGGGGATATGGCTTGTAATGTGGTTGCCAAAGAAACAGGATTATAGGCTCAACGGGGTTAACTACGATACATAATGATTAGGTGGGTAAAATATAGATAACTGGCTCAACAAAGAAATGCCTATATCACTTCCAAGACTGAATAAAACTTCTATTTCGCTTTGCACACACACGGGGCAAGTTCTAGACATCAAATGCAATGCACAGAATACATACAAATCTCACTCACACATGGCACATAACTCAGTCAGGATCGGATCTATCATGACACTCCAGTCAAAGCAGTTAAGCAAATCTTAAGAATTCCTGATTTATGGTATTTATTCTAGAGTCAAAAACTGAGCCTAAGCGTCACAACCATAGTACTGACTATTCTCAAGGCATTAGCATGGTTCGAGATATTGCTCCTATTAAGCTCTTAAACATATGATTTCTACTCCTAAAAATTAAAAACTACCTACACCCGGTTCAATTAAAAACACTTGGAAAAGAATCGTGGTCCAAAGAAAAACAAAGGGGGAATTACTACACTACCTAAACAAAAAAATCTTGTTGGTATTTTCTCTAGACTTACTTCCTTCAAGAAAACTGTCTAGGAGATCCATCGTCAGGAAAAGTCCATTAATCTAACACAACTAAAATAGCATAGAAAGTCACCAGACAATCTCCTCACCCCACACTTAAAATTGTGCATTGTCCCCAATGGGCACCTATGCATACAAGAGGGTAAAAAGAAACTTCCTGGTAGGCCAAAGGCCGAAGCACTAGCATCTCATGGGGTACTCAGACTTCTCCCAGGCCTGGTCCTTCATGTGGGGACCTCACATTTAGTTCCAACCATCTAATTTGCTGTTGCGTCCTTCCAGTGGCTTGCATTCCATACTCCTAAAAAAAATTGACACTACAAAATAATACAATTAGAAAAATACACTAAAACAAAATTAAA
>ML359214.1:0-77658 GCA_005239505.1 Nicotiana paniculata
ATATATATATATATAATTCGTAAAAATAATGCCAAACCTCTCAACCGTTATACATATTACAAGGAAATCACCTCAAACAACCAATACTCTTTCCAAATAATCACAACAATATCTAACAACAGATCAACAAGGCCAAATAGTCATAGAAGCAATAATGAACATATAACAATTAAGATAATGATCAAATAAGTGGGGAACGGGAAGGGGGTCATGTTTAACAGACAATTTGGGTGGTGCATAGATACTCGTCACCACACCTATACACCACGCNGGGGAGTCCTATTTCCTCAAGTCAAAGTTAGACCAAACACTTACCTCAATCCCGCAGGCCACTTACTGCTCAATTATTGCTTTTTCCTTTTGAATTCACCTCTAACTTGCTCGAATCTTATCAAAATTAACTTAATATCATTAACTAATGCTAAAGGAACTAACTTTATTGAAATATAATTTTTCCTAATTTTTCTCAAAAAAAGTGAAGACCCGACCCCCGGCCCGCTTGGTCTAAACTCGGGGTTCAGACCAAATTACGCTTACTCGTTCACCCACGAACCCAAATATTCTATTATTTTTGAAATCCGACCTCAATTTGATATAAAAAATTTAATTTTTACAAAATTCCTTAATTCTACCCAAATCCTAAATTTTTACCATGAAAATTCTTTGTTTTTGCTTTAAAAGTGATGCAAAATAATAAGGAATTGAAAGAACAAAGTTTGGAATTGATTACCTATGAATTCGGGATGAAGATTGTTTAAGAAAAATTATTTTTAGGGCTGGAACCTCGAAAAATTGGAGAAGAAAGAGTCTGCCCGTTTATAAAAGATATTTATATTAGCTGGGTTGGGCAACTGTCCGATCGCGGGTAATTATACGCGATCGCACAGGGTAAGGTGAAATTGTGCAGTGCGTTCGCATGGGGAGGGGTGCGGTCGCACATGGTATTGGCCTCCCCTCCTCCCAGGCCTGATTTAACTCAGTGCGTTTGCACTATATATTGTTTGTTCGCACAGGGTGGCACAGGTTGTGCTCCGCGATCGCACACATTGTGTTGCGTTCGCACAGGTTCCAAACATGACCTCCAACTTTACTCTGTGCGATCGCGGACTTTCCTATGTGATCGCACAGAACAAAATACCTGGACACCAGCAATAAAAAAACCAGTAGTTATTTTCAAGTGTAAAACACCCTGTGGCCTATCCGAAACTCACCCGATCCCTCGGGGCTCTAAACAAATCATGCACGCAAGTCTATAAACATAATACGGACTTTCTCGTGCACTAAAATCATGGAAATAACATGTAAATCTATGAATTAAACCTCGAAACTCATCATTTTCAAATAAAACTCTTAAAGTTCATAATTTCTCAACCGAATGTCCGAATCACGTCAAACGAACTCCGTTTTTCACCAAATTTCACAGTTAACCTCAAAATATCATAAAAAAGCTGTACCGAGCTCCGAAAAACAAAAATACAGATCTGATACCAATGATTTTTAGTATTATTTCTTTTCTTTAATTCATGAACATTTCAGCAAAACAATTTCTTTCAAAAGTTGATTTCTAAGGCTTGGGACCTCGGAATTCATTTCCGGGCATACGCTCGAGTCCCATATTTTACTGGGGACCTCCCGAGATCGTCGAAATACGGATCCGGATCCGGATCCGTCAACTTTTATCAAATTTAAATTCTAAAAATTACTATTTCTCATATTTTCACATAAAATCTTTCTGATTTCATGCCCGGACTGCGCATGCAAATCGAGGTATTTATTTTTATTCTTTTTATGGTTATTCATTATGGAACGAAGTCTAATTTTATAAAATGACCCCTTGGGTCATCACAATCTCCACCTCTAAAACACACGTTCGTCCTCGAACGGGCATAGAAAATTACCTAAAGTGGCGAACAAGTGTGGGTATCTACTCTGCATGTCTGACTCGGACTCCCAAGTAGCTGCCACAACGGGCTGGCCTATCCACTGCACTCGAACTGAAGGAAAACTTTTAGATCTCAATTGGCGAACCTGCCGGTCTAAAATAGCTACCTGCTCCAATCATGAATGCCACATCACGGACATTTCGATCGACACGAAGTCTCTCCGGGTGAAATGTTGTACTCAACTCTACTCGGGTACCCAACTCACGCTGAACTGCTCTCCAAAAGTGCGAAGTAAACTGCGTACCCTGATCAGAAATGATAGACACGGGTACAACATAAAGGCGAACTATCTCCCGAATATACAACTCAGCCAACCGCTCTGAAGTATAAGTATTTGCCATATGAATGAAATGTGTTGATTTAGTCAGCCTATCCACAATAACCCAAACTGCGTCAAATTTCCTTTGAGTCCGTGGGAGTCCAATAACGAAGTCCATAGTGATACGCTCCCACTTCTACTCAGGAATCTCTATATGCTGAAGAAAACCACCAGGTCTTTGATGCTCATACTTTACTTGCTGACAATTTAAGCAACGATCCACATAAGCCACAATGTCCTTTTTTCATCCTTCTCCACCAATAATGCTGTTTCAAATCTTGGTACATTTTAGCTGCTTGAATAAGTATTGGAGACTGTGATCATCTGTAAAAACTTCACACTGCACACCATAAAAGTAGTGCCTCCAACCTTTCAAGGTATGAACAATGTCTTCCATCTCTAAGTCATGAACAAGGTAATTCTTCTCATGGACTTTCAAATGACAAGACGCATACACAATCACCCTGCCATCTTGCATCAATACTGCTCCAAGTCCAACTCGAGAAGCATCACAATACACCGGGAAAGAACCCGAATCTGATGGTAACACTAACACCGGCGCTGCAGTCAAGGCTAATCTTAAGTTTCTGAAAGTTCAACCCACACTCGCCTGACCATTCTAATGGAACATCTTTTCGGCTCAATATGTTTCTTAATAGTTATTCACAATCACTTACAGAATCATCAAATTGCTTCACGTCAACAAAGAAAAAAAATCTCCTTTCAAACCTTCACAACACTGATAACGAAATGCGATTGACGAAGGCCTTATAATTATATACGCGAATCTACGTGTCTCATTTAACGCCACCCGGGCGGGCACATACCTCGTTGGTCAAAGCTCAATAATTATAACACGAATTTGGCAAATCATGCATAATTAATTAATTAATTTCCTTGTTTATTTATTTATTTGTTTACTTATTATTAGTATTACTTTTATTATTGTTTATTCATTTATTAATATTATTATCATTATTTCATCCTAACAGGTATGACTCCCTACCAGTACTATAACAAAATTTTAATTCACAAGGGAGAATTTAAACACAAGAATTTCCGTCACCAGGACCTCGCCCTTACATAACTTCCACCACGACACGTAGCCCGATTTAAACATCTCAAATCATATTAAAATACGAGGATCTCGTCCTCAATTCTGAATCACAAGCAACATGCGTATCGTGCCAATCAAAACATTCCATTTCCTTCCTTTAAATATTTTCCGTTAACCAAAATTACAACACGTAATGATAGACGCAGATATCTCCATAGAATCTCTCAATACAAGTATTCACATAAGTAGATTTTTGAGTTACGAAGCTCACCCGAGAGTAGACCCTATTAGAAGAAATTTATTAGTTATGCATAACCGTATTAAGTTCAAGAAATCATCAATTTATACTAATTAGAGATTGTTCTTGTAATGACACTATTTAATGTAACGACCTCAGCCATACCATGGAAATTATATCATCAGGCTGGGTCTCCACCTCTAGGAATCTAACCTCCACTTTCGACATTCCGACCCCTTTTTCCCTAGCTGGTCATGTAGTTGAGTTGTAACTGCAATGGGGGCACGTAGCCTGAGTGCACTTATGAATTATGACTCTCCCAAATCTAGAACAGTTCCTACCACTAGCCGAAATAAAGTATTATCTTGCCCTGAGTCGCACAAATTTTTTACAATCATAATTGAGTCCTTTAATGAGTCTGGGGACTCGCCCTCTGGCTATATGAACTGAAGTAGGAGTATGACGGGCTGATTCATCGAACCTGGTAGCATGTTCTAACACCGTCATATGACCTGACGCAACCGCTCAAACCTTATGCACCACGCATTATGGAGGGTCCGCGAAACAAATTCTTTTAAAAGCATTTATGAGAACTAAATCAAATAGTTGATGTGGCACTGACTGGTCATCCTCTTCGTATGCTTACCTTAACTTCCGATGACCAATTTCTCCTTTACCATGTTGACTCAATACCGCTGAGTTACCCCACTTATTCATGTACTCTTCATTATTCCTTGGGGTAACTCTTATTCCTATTGATGCACAATGATCCCACAAGTAAAACTTTATACAGATAATTTTTTTGGCATGAACCATATAGTATAGAAGCTTGTCAACCACTGTACTCCCTCTGGAGCACCCCAAAATCCGCAACCGTGACTTCCACGCTGAGTAGACCTTCTGTAGATTTAAAGTTGTCTATATAACTCCTTTGATACTGAGGTATATGGTTATTAAGGAGGCAGACATAGCGCAAGTCCCAACTTCATCTCTTGCAAAATCTCAGGCCTTATACATTCCAAGCCAAAACCGATATAACACATGACCCCACAATCTATTCCTTGACAGTGGACTTCCCCACTTGGCACGAAGTCATAGGTCACAATGCCTGATAATCCACAATGTTAAACTTCACAACTCATATAAATCAACCCCGTTGCTTTCAACTATTCCCTTGTTTTGCAATACTGGAGTAGCTACGAATACTTCTAGAATTTGTATTAGTCCCACATGTACCTACTGAGCTAGAACCTCCACGTCTAGATCTATTTGAGACTGTAGAATAGGTGTTGATGTTCGAGCTTTAGAATGAGATCTGCTTCTATCTCTTCCCCTAATTGTGGCTGTCATTGGGGATTCATCTCTTGTCCGGTTGGAGATGCTTTGCCTGTTGTCGAGATTTTGTGTGAGGACAAGAATAGACAAGTTCAATCATCAATGGTAGAATATATTCGCACGATAGAGTAGAATAAAATGGAGTTGTTTCCTAACTCAATAGCCTCCGAAAGATAAGTACAGACGTCTCCGTACCAATCCTTCAGACTCTACTAAGTTTGTTCGCGAATTGTGAGACCTAGGCAACCTAGTGCTCTGATACCAACTTGTCACGACCCAAATTCCCAACCTCAGGGATCGTGATGGCGCCTAACACCACACTCGAATAATTTATTTCCTTAATTTATTACTTAAGCACAAATAAATAACTTCCAAAGGAACTTAATTAGAATAATTCCCAACAACAATAAAATAAAATAATAAAAATAACCATTTAAATAAAACCAATCATGAACTAATTATGTAAACAACTCTAAGACTACCCCAGGGTCTGGTGTCACAATCCACGAACTACTAAAGAATACTACAAATAATGGCTAAAAGAAATAGTGCGACTGTTCTGAATAATATAAAACAGTGTATGTAGAAATGGGAAAAGACTCTCGAAATCTGCGAACGCCGACAAATGTACCTCGTGTCTCCAAATGAATCGGGTGGTCGTCCTGGAATCCTCTACTGCTGACTAGTACCTGGATCTGTGCAAAAGAGCACAGAGTGTAGTATCAGTACAAGACCCCATGTACTGAGTAAGTACCGAGCCTAACCTCGGCGAAGTAGTGACGAGGCTAAGGCGGGGCTTTTAACAATAAACATGTGATATTAATATATATACGATAACACAATAAGACAATTCTACACGAACAAGAAAATATATCTCAGACAATAATTAAAAAAAAAAAACAGGAACGAAATCTAAACACATCAATTCAAATACTGCAACCATAATAAAATAACACAACCGCCTCTTTCAGGCCTCAACTATAACCAATCCTCAAAAAATTCCAAGTTTCCAAAATTTATCTTTGAATAAAAGTAGTGCCAAAATATGAAAATAATAATATAAAATAGAAAGGTTCAAATATTTGTTTTTAAAAAAAACACAACAGTAAAAATAAACATTTAGCTTTCAAACCTTTATTTTCTTTGAAAATCAGTAAAAATATAAATGTCCTCCCTTATCGCTCCTTGTTGCGGCGTGCAACCCACTCCCACCCGTCTTCCCTTATTGCTCCTCACTAAATATATCACCCTTATTGCTCCTGTTCCGGCGTGCAACCCGATCCCACCTGTCCACCCTTATCACTCCTTGTTGCGGCGTGCAACCCGCTCCCACCAGACATATCATATTAATTTATTCATAAAGAATTTCACAAATCAGGCCAAGCCTTTCACGATACTGTTATTTCCACAATTTCAAATAGAAAATCATATAGCTCGTAAGCTTTGAACAATATCATTTCACAATAAAACCAACCAGAATATAAGTAAACACCGTAACGCTGTCAATTCAGCTCAGTCTTTATATACTATGATAAACTCAAGAGAACAACCAACATTTTTAACACACTTACAACAACAATTGGAAATAACTCAATGAAACCCAATAACCACGTGAACCTCAACAATTACGAAACAGTTAGATTGCATTTCTCAACTCTTCCTCAATATTATCAACGAAACCACCAGGAACGTAATTATATATATATAATTCGTAAAAATAATTCCAAACCTCTCAACCATCATACATATCACAAGGAAACCAACTCAAACAACCAATACTCTTTCCAAATAATCACAACAATATCTAACAACAGATCAACAAGGCCAAATAGTCATAGAAGCAATAATGAACATTTAATAATTAAGATAATGATCAAATAAGTGGAGAACGGGAAGGGGGTCATGTTTAACAGACAATTTGGGTGATGCATAGATACTCGTCACCATACCTATACACCACGCCCATGCGTTTCACATAACAAACAAGTGGGGAGTCCTATTCCCTCAAGCCAAAGTTAGACCAAACACTTACCTCAGTCCCGCAGGCCACTTACTGCTCAATTAATGCTTTTCCTTTTGAATTCACCTCTAACTTGCTCGAATCTAATCAAAATTAACTCAATATCATTAACTAATGCTAAAGGAACTAACTTTATTGAAAAATATAATTTTTCCTAAGTTTTCTCAAAAAAAGTGAAGACCCGACCCCGGGCCCACTTGGTCTAAACTCGGGGTTCGGACTAAATTACGCTTACTCATTCAACCACGAACCCAAATATGCTATTAGTTTTGAAATCCGACCTTAATTTGATATAAAAATTTAATTTTTACAAAATTCCTTAATTCTATCCAAATCCTAAATTTTTACCATGAAAATTCTTTGTTTTTGCTTTAAAAGTGATGCAAAATAATAAGGAATTGAAAGAACAAAGTTTGGAATTGATTACCTATGAATTGGGGATGAAGATTTTTTAAGAAAAATCATTTGTAGGGATGGAACCTCGAAAAATTGGAGAAGAAAGAGTCTGCCCGTTTATAAAAGATATTTATATTAGCTGGGCTGGGCAACTGTGCGATCGCGGGTAATTATACGCGATCGCACAGGGTAAGGTGAAATTGGGCAGTGCGTTCGCATGGGGAGGGGTGCGGTCGCACATGGTATTGGCCTCCCCTCCTCCCAGGCCTGATTTAACTCAGTGTGTTTGCACTGTATATTGTGCATTCGCACAGGTTGGCACAGGTTGTGCTCCGCGATCGCACGCATTGTGTTGCATTCACACAAGTTCCAAACAGGGCCTCCGACTTTACTCTGTGCGATCGCGGACTTTCCTATGCGATTGCACAGAACAAAATACCTGGACACCAGCAATAAAAAAACCAGCAGTTATTTTCAAGTGTAAAACACCCTGTGGCCTATCTGAAACTCAACCGAGCTCTCGAGGCTCTAAACAAATCATGCACGCAAGTCTAAAAACATGAAAATAACATGTAAATCTATGAATTAAACCTCAAAACTCATTATTTTCAACAAAATTTAAAGTTCATAATTTCTCAACCGGATGTCCGAATCACGTCAAACAAACTCCGTTTTTCACCAAATTTCACAGTTAACCTCTAAATATCATAACAAAGCTGTATCGGGTGAAACAAAAAGTACAGACCCGATACCAATGGTTTTTAGCATTATTTCTTTTCTTTAATCTTTGAACATTTCAGCAAAATAATTTCTATCAAAAGTTGATTTCTAAGTCTTGGGACCTCGGAATTCATTTCCGGGCATACGTCTGAGTCTCATATTTTACTATGGACTTCTTGGGATCGTCGGAACACAGATCCGGGTCCGTTTACTCAAAATGTTGACCAAATTCAACTTTAATCAAATTTAAATTCTAAAAATCACTATTTCTCATATTTTCACATAAAAGCTTTTCGATTTTACGTCCGGACTGTGCACGCAAATCATTGTATTTAATTTTAGTTATTTATGGTTATTTAGCATAGAACAGAGTCTAATTTTATAAAATGACCCCTTGGGTCATCACATTTGGTTAGCTGCAATTGAAGAAAGAATGATCAAGCCTGAATGGATCAAGGTAAATGATTTTTAATTATAATTATACTGTTTACCTACAAAATATCTACAATTCTTCTACATATTCTGCCATAATCAAGCTAATTTATTTTTTTCTCATTCAGTTCACCAACATAAATGAATCTCCTAAAGAGATTGCAGTATGTCTTTGCCTGATAAAATTGAGTACATAGTTCAAGAGGTTGAACATATTTCTGAGGATCCCAATGTTGATGATCCTCCATTGGAACCCAAAGAATCAAGTGGAGAAGAGGACAAGGAATCTATTCTAAAAAATATTAGAAAATTAGAAAGAGGTCTTGAGAAGGTAACATGTATTCCTAAACAACATTGTGATATATACATAATAGTGCATCTATTCTTTAATGTATGTTAAGACATACTCTGCAGTTAACAATGTATTTTTTTTACATAAAAGGTCGATGAAAAGCTTGCAGATTTTAGGAAAGATGTCTTTGAAGAACTAGGTAGCCTTTGAGTGCTAATAAATGAGTCAGTCAAGACTGTTTTGCAGGTGATAAACAGTCAAAATGACCAAGCTGATGCAAAGGTAAGATTTGAATTTTATTCATATAACAAAACAATTTATGTCACCTCTAAAATATATATACTAACTAATATAAAACTTTTAGTTTGCTGGTAGTTCAACAAAAAATACTGACCAACCAAAAAACATGAACAATCAGCAATTTCAGTTCAGTAGTGGGGAACCAGTGCATGCCATCACCAACAAAACATATATCTACAAAATAACTACACTTTATCTACAATTATCTACATAATATCTACAACATATCTACAATTTATCTATAAAATATCTACGATATGTCTACATTATATATACAAAATATATACAACTAAATACAACATGTTGACACAGATCTACAGATTAATATAGATCTTATAACGCACCTACATATCTCCTTAATCTGTCATGCCACTATTATCCAATATGATTTAATATTTTTAATGAAAAAAACAGAACATGTTGAAGGTGAAATTGGTGAAGAAAATCTTCCAGCACGTGTTGATTTATATACACATTTTGAAGGTGCAGTTGATGAAGAGAATGCAGGTATGAAATTGTATTAAGAGATATTTTCTTTATGTTTGAATATTTTAACCATTATATTAAGTTACATATACATGATGTTACATAGAGGGAAGATATGCATGCACAATCTCCAATTCACGGAGTGACAGTAGCAGCTCAAACAGAACAGGTGAATGAGGAAGATGGCAATGTAGTGTTGATACCTAATTTTTCCTCAAACTATTTTAAAATTTTCATATATACCTTCAAAATCACTCTTTATAATAACTGGTGTTTTTCCGTAATTTTTCATATTTTTATTAAATTCTTTTCCAATTTATTCAGTTTTTTTAATTATTCATAAATTGTATTATAAATGATTTCAAAATATTTTCCAGCTCAATATATCATTTTTAATCCTATTAGGATTTCATTATTTCACAGATTAGCCAATTTGGCATTATTTGGATATAATTACGATAATTTTGCAATTATAGCCTAATTGTACATTTTATGCCATTTTAATTCAGTAGTTAGTCATTTTATATTTTAAATATTAGTTAATTACCTTAATTTCATCTATTTAGAATTAATTTAATTTTATGTAATTATTAGCTATTTTGATTAATTATTTATCTACTTAATCGGGTATTTAACAATCAACCCTTCCTATTTAAATCATAACCCAATTTAATTCAATTTCAGCCTATTGAAACCGGCCCAAACCACCCAACTAAATCCGTCCAATACCAGGCCCAACCCACTAAAGATACCCGGTCCAGACTTGATTTAATCTTGGCCGTTGATCGATTTTGATCAACGGCCCGGATTCGGCCTTCCTTAATTAACCTAGACTAACCCCCCAGACCCCTCTCATTCTCACCGGTCCCTCATCTCTATAATTCTCTCTCTATCTCTCTAAGTCTCTTCTAGAGACTTCCTGTCTCTTTGGGCTCCGATGAACCTCTTCGTCTTCTCCGGCCGTCTCTTTGCCGGAGACCTTGAAGCTCTCACCATCCTCCTACCTCCTCTGGTTCCCACACACTGATGTTTTCCATCTCTAAGGTCTTCAAGAGACCTGGGTTGAATCCTCCTACATCCTGGACCTGTGCTCATCACCCTCCGGCCATCTCCGGCTACCTCCGGATGTTCAAGCAAGGTCTATGACCTTTGGGGGTTAAACCAGCGACGTTTGAGGTTTTTCTTTATCTCTCTGGGTTCTCTTTAAAACCCTAAATGTTTAAAACTCTCCCGATTCTTTAGATCTATGATATTGTATATGTTTTGAGCTATTTCGTTGTTTCCCTCAAAAACTCTCTGATTTTCTCTAAAATGACTCTTCGTTTTCAACTAGGGTTTCATGACTCCGCTTTTAAATGATTTTCCTGTGATGTTTTCAGCATTATCCTAGGTTCTTTACTATGTTTTAGTAATTTATTTGATTTTTTCCTCTCTTATCCAAATTATTACCTAACTTTGTCTTCAATATTGTTTGCATATGTATGAGCTTTATGATTCCACGATGTTTTACCCTCTGTTGTTCTTTCCTTGCTGTCCCGTTTGTCTTGTTGTTTGCCCTATAAGTTCATGAGAATCCTTGATTTCACATGCTTTTACTATTAGGGTTTCTGACCTCTTGCCTGTGATTTATTCGATTCATATTAATTTCCTTTGATTGATGTTACTCCTGTTTGAATCCCTGATTCTCTGTAGTTTTAGTTTGTTAGGGTTCCTGATTTATTATTTTGAATCCCCGATTCCTTGTGATTTGAGACTTTACTGATTAATTTCCGACCTTAGTCCATTTTTTACCTTGTTACATGATTTATTTGCTGTTAGATTCCCATTCCCTTAATTAGAGTCTGTGAACCTAGCCTCTATTGTATGTTTGTACTGATTTGAAATATTTTCCTTATATGTCATATGCATGTCACATATGTGAACTTTCCTTATTTGCTGTTTTGACTACTAGCCGTTTGAACTCAATCCCTTCAATTAAGGGATACATATACTGATTGTGTACTGATTGATGCTCAGTCCCTAATTACTGGTTTATTTTGATTTCCTGCCTTATTCACTACTGGTTTTCAAAAACTATATATACAACTACCCTTTCATTAACAGATACGAAGATAGACCTTGTTCTATTCTCTCTTGATCACACACACAATCTACTATTCTTCTCTCGATTGTTTGCTATTGCTAGTCGGCTGGAAGCCAAGACTAGCTATTCTACTTGTCTCTTATTCTGTATTTGTTGTCTTCAACTGGTATGTTTCCAATTTATATTTAAGGTCTCCAAAACAACATGTTTCTCTAGTTATTATGAAGCATCCTGCTTTTGGTTTCCTTTTATTTACTGTTATATTGTCCTACTTGCAACTAGTTCAACATTTATGCTGTTTGGTTCTGGGTATCTCCTCCCTTATAGCCTCAGCATGCAATCCCTAGGATACTATAATTGACTTGTATGTTACTTAACATGTGTTTCTTATGTCCTACCCTCTCCCACTACTCCCTCGAATCTGATTATGTTTAGATCTTGGCATGAATTCTTGGTGACTAACTGTGTTGTTGACTGGTCAGACTCAATACCAGTCTATGACACTCTAATACTTCTCTAATGCTAATTTGTTTCTATGTGTCCCCAATACCCATTGTCCCTGAGTGAAATCTATGCTTGAATGTGCTGAACCTGTGCGAGTTGTTTGCTGCTTTTCCAAAGATGTTTACATTATATTCAAGTTGTTTCATTACTGATCAAAACCTTTTCAGAAAACTTCTTTATTTACTGAATCAATCCAGTACTGTTTTGTGTCAAAACCTTTTCAAATCTATCTCCTGCACTTCACTTGATTCCTAGACCTTTAAGTTCTGCCCCCTCAGTGTGAGCACTGCTTTGGGACCTTGAGTTCCCTCTGAACTCTGACACACTGAGGCTGGTATTTCCACACTGCACATGTTTAACTCCTGGTTACTAAGTCTGGGTGTGAGCACTGCCTGGGAGCCCTTGAGGTCCTTAGGGAACTTTGACACACCCGGACTGTGAAAAGGCTATGAATACCATATGNGCCCTTGAGGTCCTTAGGGAACTTTGACACACCCGGACTGTGAAAAGGCTATGAAAACCATATGGCAATGAGGCTTAGAGGATTTGGGCCAAGGCTCCCTATATAATAACTTCTTATTTTTTCACTTATGGTTGTGTAATCCATAATCCTTGGCCTGTAATAATTTGTAAATAATTCTGGGGCTGGATAGTGAAACGGAGGGGTAACTATGCATGCCTAGCTATTACAAGGGTAGAAACTATGCTTAGGTTTTTATTCCCTATCTATGCGATAGAGATCCTGTGTAGGTTCATATGTCCATGCATTAGATATCATGCTACTTAGGATTTATGTGTATTGTATTCAACATCTCATCTACGCTTAGAAATCCTGCCTATAGGATAAATAATAACAGTAAAATAAACTGCTATTATGTGATTCTATCCATGTAAACATGTTCTAAACTTCATTAGAAGTCATGTCCTAGGATAAATAAACTGCAATCATGTCTCACCACTCCTGCGCACTTAGAGATCCTGTTTCTAAGTAAGTAACATTAACAAGTTGTACTCTTGCTATTCCTGAAATGGTGCATAATGTTGTGATTTTATTTGCATCTAGAAATCCTTTTTAGGTTACTATGCATCATACTGCATTAGACGTCATGCTATAGGATCGTATTCATTTAACTGCACTTAGTCTAAATACAGATATCTAAAACAATCCCCTGTTCTAAACAACTGGTAATTAGTCCTTGCACATCTTCAACACCTAGAATTGCATGTTATTAGCTATAAACAATCTGAATAACTATTTCATGTTATCTTACACCTAGGTAAGCCTTAGGTAATCAACTTCAAAAATAAAACCAGAACTGTCCTTTGTGATTAGTGTTCAACTGTCAGCATGCCTAAAACCAGTAGGCAAGCCTGATTAAGACTTCCTCTCTGAGTTATGCAATAAATCTGTCTTTGTGCTATCACTTAGATATCATGCTTAGGATTTGAACCTGAATATAGTCTTTAATTGTGTATGAGACATGTTTTTTATGTGCACTATTTGTGGAGGTCTTTGAGCCCTTTCCTGTTTATGTGCTAACCCCTTTATCTGCAGTTCTACTTGTTTGTTATATGTCGCCTTAGCATTTTCACCTTTAAAACCTGAGGGTCTGCCTAGCACCTCCTTTAGGATAGGAGTCTTAATTTTCCCCGGGACTGATAGGAAGGGACGGGTAACAACATGCAATAGAGGTTAAGACCAACACTCGATTTAGTTACTTTCACGGGGTGGGAAAGGGTAGAATATGGATATAATGACCGGTGCGCTAATACCATGTGTAGCCCCTCTTCGAGGAGTGATTACCGTGTATTGAATTGATATGATCCATATTATTATAAACCTAGGATACCTTTTATATGCTTAGATTGTAATCCTTTCAAAAGCTGATCTTCTTTACTGTTTCCAAACATCTGCATGTTTAAGACTTAAATCCCCTCTTATTTGAGCCTTTATTTGTTTATTTGCTAAGCCGTACAAATTCACAGAAACCATTTGGCCGGGAATCACACTTGTGGATCCTGAGGGGTTCCTAACACCTTCTCCTTAGGATAATTTCAAGCCCTTACCCAATCTCTGGTTAGTAATGTAGTTGTAATTGAACCCTTTAGGTGCCCTAACGCACCATTAAAATCGTTAAGTGGCGACTCTTCAAAATATGCAAATCCCTTTCCCAAAAGGAACGAGTTGTCTCAACCAATGTCATAAACTCCTTTAAACCGGGCCCCGAAAGGAGGAAGAGTATGTGAATGTAGGTGATTCAAAAGAATCTGGAGGTGAGAAGAAGGAGGTTACACTTGATGATTTCGAGCTACCTGATAACTTCTCCCAGTTGGTTAAGTTTGGCAAGCCTATACCAGATGAAACAACACATGTGCATCAAGGTAGAACAAGGCAGCCGGGAAAGCATGCCCGATTACTATTTCTCCCTTTATACAGTTCTGGTGGCGGCACCTCGGTTGGACCTCAAATTTTTCACCTCAAGCACCCATTTACTAGTGTTATTGGTAAAGATGTATATCCTGAGTTGTTGGATCAATTCTGTCACGACCCAAAATCCATAAGGTTGTGATGGCGCCGGACATCATTGTCAGGCAAGCCAATCATTTATTAATTTAAATAATTCCCGGTTTTTAACAATTATGAAAAATATTTCCTCTCACTTTATTACATATTAACCAAATGAAATCTGTTAAGTAAAACAACGGTTTGAATATTACACTTTAGCAATATATCCCAACACATCCCAGAACCCCGTATCACAAGTACATGAACAATTTCTAAGAATTTATACAATCATCACAAAGCCTTTCCGAAATACAAATTGGAAAAGGAAATTTAAAATGAAAATAAATATAATACGAGGGAGACTCTGTCAGCTGCGGATCGCCGCCGGATGATGCAGCTCGCCTAAGTCTCCGAATCCTCCACATTTCTATGAAAGTACCTGTGCAATAAAATGCACAGCAAGTGTAGCATGAGTACAAAAATAATGTGTACTCAGTAAGTCGCCCGCCTAACCCCAGAGAGGTAGTGGCGAGAGGTCAAATTAGATACATGCTAAAGGACAATTTAGAATATTCAAGTATGACACTAAGCATGATTATCATAGGCAATTGATTAAAAACAGGAATAAATATTATCAACTCCATTCACATTTAACACTTTATATCTTCGTCATATTAATAACAATTAATCAACATGGGTGATTTAATCAAATAATAATTAATCAACGGGAAGGAACAAATTCTTCCAAAATCTTTTTAATAACTTTAAATCTCTGTCATTTCAATTAGCAACTTAAAATTTCAGGCATGTAATCAGGCAAAAATCATAGCAACTACGCAGTAAATATCATGCGCAAGCAATGCCGAGGGTCGAACGACGCGGACCAACAATAATAAACTAGGCACTGCCGAGGGTCGAACGGCTCGAACCATAGATGCATCTATCTGCCCCGCTCGCGAATCGATCATGCGACGCGGTTATACATAAATATAGGTTATCCTTCTCGTGAATCATACATGCGAATCAAGCACTCTTAGATACACATACTCACACAATAAGTCCGTTTTTTTTTCAAGAAATCATCTTCTTAGGAAAGTGGTAAAATTATTCTTAAAGGAACACAAGAAATAACATTTAAATCTTTGTCTTGAAACTCATTTTCCAAGTTTAATAATATTCAATAATATAACCTTATAGGTATAGATTTATCCACGGAGGAAATCAATTCTCTTTCTAGATGATTAAGAAAATGAACTCTAGTATTCTTTAGATATTCAATTACGATTTCGATTATATTAGCAGTTTAATATTAAAGGCAGGATCACAAGTACAACACGTAAGGCATGCTAGTGGGTCCTAGACACCCTTGTGCGATCGCACCACAACCCATGCGGTCGCACATGGCAATTCCCTGCAGCACTTTTTCCTACTGTGCGATCGCACAACTACCACTGCGATCGCACAAGACAAAATTCCAGCCCCTCAAACTTCTCCGCGATCGCACACTATGGGCCGCGATCCCATAGCTTACCAGTGACACTAGCAAACAGCAGCAACAGGTTGGGGAAAAATGGTCCGAAACCACCCCGAAACACCCGAGGCCCCCGGGACCTCGTCCAATCACACGACTCAGTCCCATAACATCCCACGAACTTGTTTGAGACTTCAAATCACATCAAACAATGACGAAATCACGAATCACACCAAAATTCAAACTTTATGAACTTTGAAATTTCAAACCTCCACATTCGATGCCGAAACCTATCAAATCACGTCCGATTGACCTCAAATTTTGCACACACGTATTCGACATTACGGACCTGTTCCAACTTCCGGAATCGCATTCCGACCTTGATATCAAAATTTCCCCTTCCAGTCGGATTTCTCAAAAATATTCAAATTTCTATCTTTAGCCAAATGACTTCAAAATAACCTACGGGCATCTGAATTCATTCCTGATCGCGCTCCCAACTCCAGAATCACCATACGAAGCTATTCCCAGACTCCGAATCCCAAACAGACATCAATAACTCTGAAATGCCTTACAGCCCAAATTTATGAAATTCTTCTAAAATGCTATCCTCCATAATATACGCCGAAACGCTCCTGGGTTATCCAAAACCCAATCCGGACATACGCCCAAGTCCGAAATCATCATACGAACCTGCAGGGACCTTCAAATCCTGATTTGGAGGTCGTTTACTCAAAATTCCAATCTTAGTCCATTTCTCCAACTTAAGGCTTCTGAAATGAAAATTTTCTTTCCAAATCAACTCTAAACTTCCCGAAATTAAATTCCGACCACACCTACAAGTCATAATACCTGAAATGAAGTTGCTCACGACTTCAAACCACTGAACAACGCGCTAGAGCTCAAAACGACCGGTCGGGTCGTTACATTCTCCCCCACTTAAATCGACGTTCATTCTCGAACGTGCTAAGAACTGCTCTGGAGTTATCTGAAATCATTGTTTAACACCCTGAGCACCTGCATGTGCTACCACAACCCAGTTGAGTACATTAGCTTGATCAAATCTGAAGATTTCTTCTTTTATCCATATAATAAGCTCAGAACCTATTTCCAACACTTGAAATTCTCTGCCAGGCCCAGTTCGAATATATAAACACCATATCAACCACCACACGATATACCAAAACATGACTGCATACCTTTGCTGAATTAGCACCATGCACCGCAAAGTTCATCATCTAACCACAATGACGTTCCCTGAACCTTAATAGCCAAAATTCCACGAATCTGATGCTCCCAATGCACCTCATGATATATATACATACATCCTGCTATAACGCTGACGACACCACCACAACAGAGGAGATGTGTGGAAATTTATACCCAACTGCAGAGTCAACAAATCATTGAATATCTCATCTCGACTAGAATCATCACCTCATTATGAACCTGAATAATGGTATTTGTTCTTTAATATACACTTCACATAACCTCATCGCACTGATCCCTGATCTGATAATCTCATCTCAACCAGTACGAACTTCTGAGACAACCAATCACCCCAAACATGACCAACAGCCTTACATGATACCACATCGTGCCAATAGAACATAACTCGAACATGATAATAAGAAACGACTCAGGAAGGGACTATTCAACTCACGCAACTAATATGAAGTCTTTTCAGAAAATAGGATGTAAAACACAAGAAAATAATTATAGGAACCTTACTCAACATCACACTGTTGCGGCGTGCAGCCCGATCCGAATAACACGTGGCGACGTGCCACCCGATCCACACATAAAATTTACATAAGAAGGTATATACGGAGCTGGTTTGCTCACTATCACAATTTACTGAATATCGATCATAAGCATGCTAAGTGCATAATACCATCCTGGGGAGACTGATAAAGTCGTAAGCTACAAAACTCAAGCACAACTGAGGTGCGTTATATATATATATATATATATATATATATATATATATATATATATATACACTCTGGATCTCAAGAGCTATCCTGCTCACATAACATCCCGACTACGCGGGACCTCAACACATAGGAAATTATCAAACCGTTTCACAACTCACACGACACAAATCACAATATCGCATAAATTTGACGAAGACGGAGCAACATCAACTGTTCTAATACCTTTCCATGAAAAACGCTCTACTGAAATGAACATGCCTGGCTCATACGGAGCCCATAATCATATTTAAATCCATCCATACCATCGAGTCTACCTTGCTCGCACCCCACTAAGCTAATAGTTTTTCCCTGAGTCCATATTAACCCACTTTCTCTCATAATACGCGAGAACAACCATCATAGCCGAGAGAAACACCCCACAATCCACAACCAAATGAACTGAACGCCTTCCAGGCATAAATTCTCAAATAAACAATATTGCACTCCTTTATACTCAGTCCAAATCTTCAATCCATCAAGTGACTACATGTCACACTTATACAATCTTTTCGCGGTCATGCTTCCACGACCTTCCACACAAGATAGCAAGTCTGCACATCCACCACTGGCCATACTACGTTGTAAGACAAATCAAGAACCCATAACCAGGGTACAAAGCCTCTTCCACCGAATATCAATCTCACGTGACACTGAAGATAACACCAGCTTATTCTAAACTTTCAAATCACTTTTTCTTGCTCTTCCGAGCTCATGACATCCTTATTAACACCGAACTGCAATCTCGATTCTTACTCCCAGTTACATACTGCTTACCGCACCTAACATGCCAATATGAGGTAGTGCAAGAATTCCATCATAAATTCAGAACCACCAATAGGGTGAACACTTCATCATATAGAAATCTTTTACTTAAGTCAATTCAGGAGTACCATCTTAACACACAAGTGAATTCCCACAATCACCCAACATGCAAATCCTTAAGTAGTAGTCTATACCACCATAACCCTTCCGGGATACGCCTACACTTGACAGGACATAGCACTCAAATGCTCCCACATGAAATCCATTACGACGGCCGACAAGCCCCGCACACACCGGCACAAACCACATGCATAACTTAATCACACCGAAGGAACTGATCATTGCCGTAAATGTGCCATTTCAACCATGGCTAATCAATCTATTTTCTTTTAATCATATTCACTTGCCTCAGGAATAATAGAAACTTCCTTCAACGCATAGCAAACTCAACCTTCACTCATCTCGAGCGACCTTGATTCACGAGACTATGTTGCCTAAATCCCGCGATCCGTCTCATACCCTCCTGAAAATCTTTCTACAATCCGGAGTTTATTTCTCTCACTCGTCCAATACTATCCTGCGTGCTGAAACATATAATAGAACATTCCAACCATCCTCCTTTTTCTTAGAAATTACTCTGCAAAAGCTCGATTCTCGATCATACTGCTACCTGAAACCCTTTAAACATCGCGTTCTTAACTTTTGAATTCACCAGGACCGCTATTGAGAGTCACCCACTCTGACTGGTCCCGAATACAATCAACTCCGAGGCTCTCCTAGCACATGAACACCCCCTTCGATGAAACACGTGACTGAGTCACTACCCTGACAAATCACCTATGCCTTAAGCAAAATTCTGAATCCTCCAAAGCCTAACCCTGGCCCGATAGGGACAACTTTTGCACACATTCATCAAATCACACGCACAATCACCATTTTGCTCCTTTCCCTTAGCTGCGATAACTTTCCAACACGCCGAAAATCCGCAACCCCATGAGAAGACAATCCTGCAACCCAACTGCAGATGGTGGGACTCCCCTACTTAGCCCGAAGTTGCTCCTTGCACCACTCTAGACCCTGCCGAGATCCTTTCTCCTTTGTTGACATGATCTTGCTCAACCAGTCCGTCATATTATTCCAAATTCTCTGGTTAGCACTCCCTAAATACTCAAATTCTCTAGAATCATTCACATATTCTGCCGCCTACCGAATAGCCACTAGAATCCCCCGCCGAAACTTTCCAACCATGCCACCGCTAACCTATTCACATGAGATAACCCACCTGTGGAAATCACCAACTGACACCTTCCAACGACGCCGTACTGCACACCCTCTACAACATCAATATCCCATCCTAAGCCTGTTCCCATTCACCAAATTTACTAGTTCGTCCGCTCCTCATGGACATCCATTAAATGCGCGATACTATCTCCTAATCCCAAACGATGCTGCCGCTCCCCCACTTTGCGATTGCTCGACTTCCGCTTCTTACACCTGGCCTCTTAGAGATGGAATCACCGCCTAGTCTCACTTCATGATCATTCTCTGTAGCTCTCAAACCAGCATAACACCACGACTTCAAGTTCTCCGAAGCTAATCTTTCTCTAGCTGCCTTCATTATCAACACTTATTCGGTACTGAACCGTTGCACCTCCGGTCTCTGCCAACCGCATTCTTCAATACTTCTTCTCAATACTCTGACCCCACGCAACTGAAGAAACCATAGCACCGACAAACTTAACACATTCCATTCGATAAATGACGATGATGACACGTCACAGGTGAATACTCCACCTTACTTGAAACACCAAGTCTTACTACTTTATCAATCCAAGACCTGGCCATCTATAGATCAATTTCCTTCCTTCCGCCGGAATCTAAATACTGAAATCTCGAAATCACACTCTGAGAAGACCTCCCTTCAATCCATTCATCACCCCCAACCTATGGGCAAGCATTCTATCATCATATCGACATCGCGCGATAACCAATCGTAAACATCATCACCACCTGATAACCTCAACGCTCTCATAAACACAGCTACTGAGATGAAACAACATATTATCCTTTCACAGGGCAACGACAATAGCCTCAATCAACTTCGCAGGGAGAAACATCCCGCACCGCACCCACAACACCATTTCAATTCCTCAAATTCCTGATTCATAGCAAGTGTTTTGCAACGCGTAAGATTGAGTAGGAATAGATATAGGCATAAGCCTCAAAGGAATCAAATCGCACGATGAGGAAATCAAGAAGAGAAGTACTCCTAACAGCCCTGTAGCCTCTCGAAGATAAGTATAGACGTCTCCGTACCGATCCGCAAGACTCTACTAGACTTGCTCATGACTCGTGAGACCTATGGGAACCTAGTGCTCTGATACCATGTTGTCACGACCCAAAATCAATAAGGCCGTGATGGCGCCAGAAATCATTGTCAGGCAAGCCAATCATTTATTAATTTAAATAATTCCCAATTTTTAACAATTATGAAAAACATTTCCTCTCACTTTATTACATATTAACCAAATAAAATCTGTTAAGTAAAATAATGGTTTGAATATTACAATTTAGCAATATATCCCAACACATACTAGAACCCGGTGTCACAAGTACATGAGAAATTTCTAAGTATTTATACAATCATCACAAAGCATGTCCGAAATACAAATCGGACAAGGAAATTTAAAATGAAAATAAATACAATACGAGGGAGACTTTGTCAGCTGCGGATTGCCTCCGGATGATGCAGCTCGCCTAAGTCTGTGAATCCTCCACATTGCTATGAAAGTACCTGTGCAATAAAATGCACAACAAATGTAGCATGAGTACAAAAACAACGTGTAATCAGTAAGTCGCCCGCCTAACCTCAGAGAGGTAGTGGAGAGATGTCAAATTAGACACTTGCTAAAGGTCAATTTAGAATATTAAAGTATAAGCATGATTATCATAGGCAATTTATTAAGAACAGGAATAAATATTATCAACTCCGTTCACATTTAACACTTTATATCTTCGTCATATTAATAAGAATTAATCAACATGGGTGATTAATCAAATAACAATTAATCAACGGGAAGGAACAACTTCTTCCAAAATCTTTTTAATAACTTTAAATCTCCATCATTTCAATTAAAAACTTAAAATTCCAGGCCAGTAATCAGGAAAAAATCATAGCAACTACGCAGTAAATATCATGCGCAAGCAATGCCGAAGGTCGAACGACGCAGACCAACAATAATAAACTGTGCACTGCCGATGGTCGAACGGCTCGAACCATAGATGCATCTATCTGCCTCGCTCGTGAATCGGTCATGCGACGCGGTTATATATAAATAGAGGGTTATCCTGCTCGCGAATCATACTTGCGACTCAGGCACCCGTAGATACACATATTCACACAATAAGTCAATTTTTTTTATCAAGAAAGCATCTTCTCAGGAAAGTGGTAAAAATCTTCTTAAAGGAACACGAGAAATAACATTTAAATATTTTTTTTGAAACTCATTTGCTAAGTTTAATAATATTCAATAAAATAACCTTATCAGGTATACATTTATCCACGGAGGAAATCAATTATCTTTCTAGATGATTAAGAAAATGAACTCTAGTCTTCTTTAGATATTCAATTACGATTTCGATTATATTAGCAGTTTAATATTACAGGCAGGATCACAGGTACAACACGTAAGGAATGCTAGTGGGTCCTAGACTACCCTGACATGGCATAATAGTAGCTACACACGGATTCCCGTCACCTCATACGTACGTAGCCCTCAAAGATAATAGCATATACTTAATTAATTCACCTAGGGGGACAATTCCCCCTCACAAAGTTGGAAAGGAGACTTACTTCGCGTCTAAATTCCATAACCGGCCTCCAAGCCCTTCCGATGACTCCAAACGTCGCACAACGCTCCGAAACTATCCAAACAACGACAAACGAATGAAAATATACTCTAATATTTGTAACAATTCCAAATTATATAATTTCCCAACTTCGCTCAGTGAAATGACCAAAATGCCCTCAAGCCCACGTGCCCGGAATCTGAAATTTCTCGAATACATACCCTACCCATAGTGTTACTAACTCAAATATACAATTTACTCAAATATTCATAAATTCGTGGTAGAAATCCAAAATACAAATTTTTAGATCTTTCCTCCAAAATCCCAATTTTTCTACTAATTTCCATGTCTAATTCATGTATAATCCTTGCATAAATCTTAAAAACATGAAGAAATTACTTACCTAGTAATGCTTGGTGGAAAACCCCTATTGAAGCTCCTCAAAATCACCCACATCAATGAAACAAATGGAGGAAATGGCCAAAATCCTGTTAAAATAACACACTGCCCAGGTGACCCTCCTATGGGATCGCACAACATGCTCCGCGGTCGCATAGGCCAACTATGTTGCCTCACAAATTCACTCACTGCGATCGCAGCCCAGCACCTGCGTTCGTACAGGCCAAAGTTGTAGCCCCCTTATTTCTTCTACTGTGCGTTCGCGTTTTTGATCCAATCCGCAGGAATCAATAGAAAAGGCAAAACATACCCTCGTGTGTTCGCACAGGCCAAGCCTCAGAAGCACCCAAACACACCCTTGTGCAATCGTACCACAACCCCTGCGGTCGCACAGGGCAATTCCATGCAGCCTCAATTTTTCCTACTATGCGATTGCACAACTACCACTGTGATCGCACAAGACAAAATTCCAGCCCCTCAAATTCCTTCTCCGCGATCACACACTATGGGCCGCGATCCCATAGCTTACCAGTGACACCAGTAAACAGCAGCAGCAGGTAGGGGAAAAATTGTCCGAAACCACCCCGAAACACACTCGAGGCCCTCGGGACCCGGTCCAATCACACGACTCAGTCCCATAACATCCCACGAACTTGTTTGAGGCTTCAAATCACATCAAACAACGCCGAAATCATGAATCGCACGAAAATTCAAACTTTATGAACTTTGAAATTTTAAACCTCCACATTCGATGCCAAAACCTATCAAATCACGTCCGATTGACCTCAAATTTTGCACACAAGTCGTATTAGACATTACAGACCTTTTCCAACTTATGGAATCACATTCCGAGCATGATATCAAAATTTCCCCTTCCGGTCGGAATTCTCGAAAATATTCAAATTTCTATCTTTAGCCAAATGACTTCAAAATAACCTACAGGCATTCGAATTCACTCCCGGTCGCGCTCCCAACTCCAGAATCACCATATGAAGCTATTCCCAGACTCGGAATCCCAAACGGACATCAATAACTCTGAAATTCCTTACAACCCATGTCACTACCCAAAATACTAACTCAGGTCGTGATGGCGCCCAACACTGGGTTTAGGCAAGCCCACACTCAGATTTCTAAGGATTTTTCCCATATTTGAGTAAACATCCCAACACGTGCCAAGTTTTAAAGTTCAAAACATTAATTGGAAAAAAAAGGGTAGTAAGCCATTTTTAACCAAAAGCAGTCGTAAAGAGGCGTGAGCCAATATATATATATACAGACCCGCATACCAAAATAACCACTACCTGTGTGCCAGGAACTAGTGTCACAAGTCCTACGGGCATACTAACAGAATATACAAAAAAATATAATATACAATCCCACTGTCTGAAAGAAATAGATGGGAAATAAGCAAAAGAAACTCCATGGTGCTGCCGATGATCGTTAGGAGAAGCAGCTCACCATGAAGTCAGATCCAACTATGATCAAAATCGAGTTCCGGTCTGATAACCAGATGCACCAGCCTCAGAACCTGTACAATTAAGTACAGAAGTGTAGTATGAGTACATAAACAAATATGTACCTAGTGAGTATCCCGCCTAACCTCGAAGAAGTAGTGACGAGAGGTCTACTTGACACTCACTAAGGTCAAACAAAATGATTAGCAAGATATAATATCAGTAACAGACATACAAGGATGATAAAAGCAGTAAAAATTAAAAATAACCGTAATTCAAATAAATACTGGAAGTAAATATACAATTTCTACTTCATTATTCTTTTCTTTCCTTTAAAATATATCTGACCACTCAAAATCCATAAAAGAATCATTAACAATTTAACATGCGCATACAGGATAAGGACAACTGGCCTAAGCCATCATAATGATCATATATGTGCACTACCAAGGGTCAAACGGCCTGAACCATAATATATATCTTTAAATCTCGCTGTGGTGTTCTGCCCTCTCCCATGAGAGTGGGAGAAATAACACTCCGCTCGCGGAATGTAAATTGCGAAGCGGTCACATGGACACACAATCCACACATTTATTCTTTATAAATTACTTTTCGTGAACAATTACTTAAATTCCATGATCTAAGGGAAACAAGCCGCATGTAACATTAATTCACTAAGCATATAGTTCATTTCAAGAAAAACATAAGGCATGGTGTAGTCCTAACTACCCGAACATAACAAAAATAGTCGCTACATACGGACTCTCATCACTTTGCGCGTACGTAGCCCCCAAAAACATTAGCACATAGTCATTTAAAGCACATAGGGGTGAAAGTTCCCTCTTACAAGGTTAGAAAGGATACTCACCTCGTGTCGAACCTACTCTCCGGGTCAAGAACGCGCCCGAAACTCCAAACTCGACACCCACGGACTCGAAATTAGCCAAATATTATACAAACATATCAATTTATATTCAAAGCATGGAATCCTCATACTACTTAGTCAATTCATCATTCTTGAAGAAATCTCAAAATCCAACCCCGGGCCTGCATGCTCGAATTCCAAAAAATTTCGAAGGAACCACTCACCCATAGCCTAAGGATCATTAATATACGACTCTTGTATGATTTCATAGCTAATTCACGGGTAATTTTCTAAATTCTCGATGTCCCTAGGTTACTACCCATATTCCTAAATTTTTCACTAATTAAGTAGTTAAATTCTACTAAGAATGCATGCATTAACTAACTTTAGGATAGAATTTACTTACCTTTCAGTGGTTGGGTCGTAGAGCCCTTTTTCCAAGCTCTCAAAGTGTTCTAGTGGAGGAAGAAATGAAGAAATAATGAAGAATCCCTTAATTTAAAGAAACACACTGCCTGACAGTTTTTTCGCACCTGCGACTCAAGAACCGCACCTGCGGTCTTGCACCTGCGAGCAAAGGCTCGCACCTGCGGAAATGGACGAGGAAGCCTGGGCCCGCACCTGCGGAGGGGAGACAACACCCGCGGCTCCGCTCCTGCAGAACTTTGTCCGCACCTGCGAGAAGTGGGCTGCCCGCTGGGGGTCACACCTACGAGGCTGGGACCGCAGGAGCGGTCCCGCACTTGCGACTGGGCAATCGCACCTGCGGTCACACCAGAACAGATGCACCAGCAACTATTTAAGCTGGTTTTTGGCCTCGTGTGGTGTCCGGGAGGCACCTGGGCTCACCCGAGCCCCCGTCCAAATATACCAACAAGTTCAAATCATAATACGGACTCGCTCAAGCCTTCAGAACACCCAAAACAACGCTAAAACTCAAAATCACACCTCAAAACCCCTAGAACCAAACTTAGGAACTTTAAGTTTTCTTGACTTCGCTAACAACGCGCCGAACCGACCTATACTACTCGGAATGACACCAAATTTTGTAGGCAAGTCATAAATGACATAACAGAACTATTCTCGGTCTCAGAATTCCGTTCGGACCTCGATAACTCAAAAACACGTCCCAAACCACAATAGGAACCTAAGGAACTCTTAGTTCAATATTGGGCGTCGAAACGCTCCCTGGTCATCCAAAACCCATTCCTAACACACGCCCAAGTCCAAAATCATCATACAAAACTATTGGAACCGTCGAAACTCGATTCCAAGGTCGTTTACCCAAAATGTTGACGAAAGTCAAACTTGGCCTTAAAGGCCAACCTTAAGGAACCAAGTGTTCCTATAGCACTCTAAACACTTCCGAATCCCAGACCGCCCGCCCCCTCAAGTCATAAATCTCACTAAGCCGCAATGGGAAGTTTCATTTAGGGGAACGGGGTCCGACAATGCAAAATGACCGGTCAGGTCGTTACATTCGCCACCTCTTAAACAAACGTTCGTCCTCGAACGGGTCTAGAATCATACCTGAAGTGCTGAATAAGTGCGGATATCTGCTCCGCATGCCCTCCTTAGACTCCCAGGTTGCCTCCTCAACTGGTTGGCCCTTCCACTGGACCTTTATGGCAAAAACTCTTTTGGACCTCAACTGACGATCCTGTCTATCAATAATAGCAACTGGCTCCTCCTCGTAGCCCAACCTCTCATCCAACTGAATAGTGCCGAAATCAACCACGTGAGAAAAGTCGGCATGGTACTTCCGGAGCATGGATACATGAAAAACTGGATGAACTCCTGATAAACTGGGAGGTAAGGCTAGCTCATAAGCAACCTCCCCAACTCGGCTCAACACCTCGAAGGGACCTATAAACCTCGGGCTTAGCTCGCCCTTCTTCCCAAACCTCATATACCCTTCATAGGCGATACTTTCAATAGGACCTTATCTCCCTCCATAAATGATACATCACGTGCCCTCTGATCCACGTAACTTTTCTGTCTGGACTATGTTGTGCGGAGCCTCTCCTGTATCAACTTCACTTTCTCCAAAGCATCCTTCACTAGGTCGGTGCCATATAACTTAGCCTCGCCAGGCTCAAGCCAGCCGATAGGAGAACAACATCGCCGACCATACAAAGCCTCAAATGGTGCCATCTCAATGCCGGACTGATAACTATTATTGTAAGCAAACTCGGCCAAAGGCAAGAACAGGTCCCACTGACCTCCAAAGTCAATCATGCATGCCTTGAGCATGTCCTCCAATATCTGAACTGTACGCTCCGATTGACCATCAGTCTGAGGGTGAAATGATGTGCTGAGGTCTATCTGGGTACCCATCTCACTATGCAATGCTCTCCAGAAGTGCGAGGTGAACTGAGGACCTCGATCTGATATAATGGACATTAGCACACCGTGTAATCGGACTATCTCCCGAATTTAGATCTGTGACAACCTCTCAGAAGTATATGTAGTAGCCACTGGAATGAAATGCGCCGATTTGGTCAACCTATCCACAATGACCCAAACCACGTCAACTTTCCGCAAAGTCCGAGGCAACCCAACCACGAAGCCCATAGTGATGCGTTCCCACTTCCACTCCGGAATGGGCATCTGCTGAAGTAAGCCTCCTGGCATCAGGTACTCATACTTAACCTACTGGCAATTAAGACACCTAGCCACATACTCCACAATTTCCTTCTTCATCTGCCTCCACTAGTAATGCCACTTCAAATCACGATACATCTTCGTAGCACCAGGATAGACAGAATACCGAGAACTGTGTGCCTCCTCTAGAATCCTGCCTCTGAGGCCATCGACATTAGGAACACATAAACAGACCTGAAGTCTCAGAACACCATCATCGCCAATAGTAACCTCATTGGTACCACCCTGCATCACTGTCTCCCGAAGCTCTGCCAAGCACAGATCATCAAACTGTCGAGCCTTAATTTCACCCAATAATGAAGACTGAGCAACCACATGTGCTAGAACTCGACGAGGCTCCGAAAGGTCTAACCTCACCAAGCGATTAGCCAAGGACTTAATGTCCAAGGCTAGAGGTCTCTCCTCTGCTGCAATGTAAGCCAGACTACCCATACTCTCTGCCTTCCTGCTCAAGGCATCTGCTACCACGTTTGCCTTGCCCAGATGATAAAGAATGGTGATATCATAATCCTTCAACAACTCAAGCATCTGCGCTTCCTCAAATTAAGATCCCTCTGCTTGAACAAGTGCTGCAAGCTGCAGTGGTCTGTATAAACCTCACAGGACATCCCATACAAGTAGTGCCTCCAAATCTTAAGAGCATGCACAATCGCCGCCAACTCTAAATCATGCACAGGGTAATTCTTCTCATGAACCTTCAGCTGGCGTGAAGCATAAGCAATAACTCTCCCTTCCTGCATCAACACACATCCCAAACCAACACGCGAAGCGTTGCAATACACTGTGTACATCCCCGAACCGGAAGGTAATACCAGAACTGGTGCTGAGGTCAATATTGTCTTGAGCTTCTGAAAGCTCGCCTCACACTCGTCGGACCATCTGAACGGGGCATTATTCTGATTCAATCTAGTCAATGGAGCTGCAGTAGAAGAGAACCTCTCCACAAATCGACAATAATAACTTGCTAGGCCCAAAAAGCTCCTGATCTCTGTAGCTGAAGTAGGACGCGACCAACTCTGAACCGCCTTAAACTTCTGAGGACCAACCTTGATAACCTCTCTGGATACCACATGCCCCAAGAATTCCACGGAATCCAACTAGAACTCACACTTGGAGAAGTTAGCATATAGCTTCTGTTCTCGCAAAGTTTGGAGCACAACTCTCAAATAATGCTCGTGCTCCCCTAGGCTACGTATGTAAATCAAAATGTCATCAATGAAGACAATGACAAAGGAATCAATATACGGCCTGAACACCCTATTCATCAAGTCCATGAATGTTGTTGGGGCATTAGTCAAGCCAACGGACATTACCAGGAACTCGTAGTGGCCATACCTCGTGGAAAAAGCTGTCTTCGGAACATCTGAGGCCCGAATCCTCAACTGAGATATCCCGATCTCAAATCAATCTTAGAAAATACCCTAACACCCTGAAACTGGTCAAACAAATCACCGATGCGCGGCAAAGGATACTTGTTCTTAATGGTGATCTTCTTCAACTGGCGGTAATCAATACACACCTGCATGGGCCCATCCTTCTTCTTTATGAATAGAACTGGAGCACCCCATGGCGATACACTCGGTCTGATGAACCCCTTAGTCAAAAACTCCTCAAGCTACTCCTTCAACTCCTTCAACTCCTTCGTAGCCATACGGTACGGAGGAATATATATAGGTTGGGTGCCTGGAGCTAAATCAATGCAGAAATCAATATCACGATCCGAAGGCATGCCCGGAAGGTCCGAAGGAAATATATCAGCAAACTCTCAAACAACTGGCACTGATCAATCGTCGGAGACTCGGCGGTGGTGTCCCGCACATAAGCGAGGTAGGCCACACAACCCTTCTCGACCATATGTCGAGCCTTCAGGAACGAAATAACCCGGTTGGCTGCACTAACTAAGGAACCTCTCCACTCCAGCCTAGGCGACTCTGTCATGGCTAAAGATAATTGTCTTGGCATGGGAATCTATCACGGCATAATAAGGAGATAGCCAATCCATGCCTAAAATAATCTCAAAATCAACCATGTCGAGCAATAAGAGATCCGCTCGAGTCTCGAACCCGCAGAATGTAACCATACAGGACCAGTAAACCCGGTCTACCACCACAGAATTGCCCACAGGAGTGGACACACATATAGGAGAACCCAAGGACTCACGAGGGACATCTAGAAAATGAGAAAATAAGACCGAAACATAGGAATAACTAGATCCTGGATCAAATAACACCGATGCCCCTCTACCACATACTGTAATAATACTTGTGATCACGGCATCTGAGGCTACTGCATCTGATCTGGCCGGAATAGCATAGAATCTGGATGGTGCACTGAAGATTGAGCCTCGCCAGAATGAACAGGAGATGGCTGACCTCCCCCTGACTAGCCTCCACCTCTAGGACGACCCCTGCCGACCTGTCCCCCACCTCTAGGTGGCCTGATGGCTGGTGTTGGACCCATAGGCTGATGATCCTGCTGCACTTCTTTGCCCTGAAACCTGGAACAATTCCTCTTCATATGACCTGGATCCCCACACTCATAACAACCTCCGAGTATCATAGCCTGCTGCCCTGAAGAGGAACCCTGAATGGCCGGAGAGCGATGCGTACTCTCTAGCATAGCACTGAAGTAGGGACTGGGAATCTCGGATATCTGGAATAACCTTTGGGTGAACTCTGAATGGTTGGAGGGTGGTAGGAACGCTCTGGCATGGCTCTGAAATGAGCCCTTGTTGGAACACCTCGGGGTGGTGGTCGGGGTGCTGAATATGGAGGCCTACTGGGCTGACCTCTACCGAGCTGACCTCTGCCCCTAACTGGGGCACCTCTGAAATCCCTGGATAATCTGGCTCTCATGTCCTGCTGACCCTGCTCTCTTCCTCTCGATCGATAGCCCTCAATCCAATGAGTTATCTCGACCACCAGCTGATAAGGAGTCCCCATCACCACCTCTCGGGCCATGTTGGCTATAATACCTGAGTTCAGCCCTGCTACAAATCTCTGCACTCTCTCAGCATCAGTAGGCAATATCATAAGTGCATGGTGAGACAACTCTTAGAATCTAGCCTCATAATCTGTCACTGACATCTGTCCCTACTCCAGCTGCTCGAGCTGATATCGCAGCTCTTCCCTCCAGCTGCTCCCAATTAATAGGAGGAGAATCTGCTAGCCTGCTGAGAATATAGGACTGCCACCATCTGGGAGCTCTACCCTCTAGCTGGAAGGTAGTGAAGTCCACTCCATGGGACTCTAATATCTTCATATTGTGCAGCCTGTCCCTGCACCTGTCAAAAAACTCCTGGCATCCTCGCCTCGCTCACCCCCGAAGACTGGAGAGTGCAATCGTGTCCATCTATCCAATAACTTCTACGGATCATCGTCCGCAGCTGGTCTGGGCTCAGGTGCTGCTGCTACAGGATGGACCCCACCCACGGGCAGTGTACCCGGGGTATGATATAATGTTGCTGCCTGAACTGCAGCCTGGGCGGTAGGAGTCTGAGCTCCCCCTCCCGCCTGAGATGTGGCAGGATCTGCTGGAAATAAACCAGCCTGGGACATGGTGTCCATAAACCGCATCATACGTACCATGATCTCTTGGAAGCCTAGCGCCGTCATAAAGTCCACTGGAGCAGGACCTGCTGGGGGCACCTCACCCTGCTCCTCTATAGTAGGATCCTCTGGTGGTGGTACAACTGGAATATCTCGGGGACGCCCTCATCTCCTACCTCGGCCGGTGCCCTCCCTCGGCCTCTGCCACGGCCTCGAACAACGGGGGTAGTGGCTCCTCCCGGGTCTAGAACATCGGATGCACACATCCTCACCATCTGTGAGAGAATAGAAGAATGAGATTTAGTAAACCATTGACTGCACGATAGAATAAAAAGAGGAGAGGTTTTCCTAACACCCTATAGCCTCCCGAAGATAAGTACAGACGTCTCCATACTGATCCGCAAGACTGTACTAGGTTTGCCCGTGACTTGTGAGACCTACGTGAACCTAGAGCTCTGATACCATGTTGTCACGACCCAAAATACTAACTCAGGTCGTGATGGCGCCCAACACCGGGGTTAGGCAAGCCCACACTCAGATTCTAAGGATTTTTCCATATTTGAGTAAACATCCCAACACGTTCCAAGTTTTAAAGTTCAAAACATTAATTGAAAAAAAAGATAGTAAGCCATTTTTAACCAAAAGTAGTTGTAAAGAGGCGTGAGCCAATATATATATACAGACCCGCATACCAAAATAACCACTACGTGTGTGCCAGGAACTAGTGTCACAAGTCATACGGGCATACTAACAGAATATACAAAAATAATAATATACAATCCCACTGTCTGAAAGAAATAGACGGGAAATAAGCAAAAAAAACTACATGGTTTTGTCGAGGATTGTCAGGAGAAGAAGATCACCGTGAAGTCAGATCCAACTATGATCAAAATCGAGTTCCGGTCTGATAACCAGATACACCAGCCTCAGAACCTGTACAATTAAGTACAAAAGTGTAGTATGAGTACATAAACAAATATGTACCCAGTGAGTATCCCCCCTAACCTCGAAGAAGTAGTGAAAAGAGGTCGACTTGACACTCACTAAGGTCCAACAAAATGACAGCAAGATATAATATCAGTGATAGACATAAAAGGATGATAAAAGCAGTAAAAATTAAAAATAACCATAATTCAAATAAATACTGGAAGTAAATATACAATTTCTACTTCATTATTCTTTTCTTTCCTTTAAAATATATCTGGCCACTCAAAATTCATAAAAGAATCATTAACAATTTAACATGCGCATACAGGATAAGGACAACCGGTCTGAGCCATCATAATGATCATATATGTGCACTGCCGAGGTTCGAACGGCCCGAACCATAATATATATTTAAATTTCTCCATGGCATACGGACTACTCCCATGAGAGTGGGGGAAATAACACTCCGCTCGCGGAATGTAAATTACGAAGCGGTCACATGCACACATAATCCCCACATTTATTCTTTATAAATTACTTTTCGTGAAAAATTCCTTAAATTTACTTAAATTCCATGATCTCAGGGTAACAAGCCACATGTAACATTAATTCACTAAGCATATAGTTCATTTCAAGAAAAACATAAGGCATGGTGTAGGCCTAACTACCCGGACATAACAATAATAGTCGCTAGGTACGGACTCTCATCACTTTGCGTGTACGTAGCCCCCACAAACATTAGCACATAGTCATCTAAAGAACCTAGGGGGACATTTCCCTCTTACAAGGTTAGAAAGGATACTCACCTCGTGTCGAACCTACTCTCCGGGTCAAGAACACGCCCGAAACTCCAAACTCGACACCCACGGACTCGAAACTAGCCAAATGTTATACAAACATATCAATTTATATTCAAAGCATGGAATCCTCCTACTACTTAGTCAATTCATCATTCTTGAAGAAATCCCAAAATCCAACCCCGGGCCCGCATGCTCGGATTCCAAAAATTCTCGAAGGAACCACTCACCCATAGCCTAAGGATCATTACTATACGATTCTTGTATGATTTCATAGCCAATTCACGAGTAATTTTCTAAATTCTCGAAGGCCCTAGGTTACTACCCAAATTCCTAAATTTTTCACTAATTAAGTAGTTAAATTCTACTAAGAATGCATGCATTAACTAACTTTAGGATAGAATTTACTTACCTTTCAGTGGTTGGGTCGTGGAGCCCTTTTTCCAAGCTCTCAAAGTGTTCTAATGTAGGAAGAAGTGAAGAAACAATGAAGAATCCCGTAATTTAAAGAAACACTCTGCCTGACAGTGGTTCCGCACCTGCGGCTCAAGGACCGCACCTGCGAGCAAAGGCTCGCACCTGCGAAAATGGACGAGGAATCCTGGGCCCGCACCTGCGGAGAGGAGACTGCACCCGCGGCTCCGCTCCTGCAGAACTTTGTCCGCACCTGTGAGAAGTGGGCTTCCCACTGGGGGTCTCACCTACGAGGCTGGGACCGCAGGAGTGGTCCCATACCTGTGACTGGGCAACCGTATCTGCGGTCACACGAGAACAAGTGCACCAGCAGCTATTTAAGCTGGTTTTTGGCCTCGTGTGGTGTCCAGGAGGCACCTGGGCCCACCCGAGCCCCCGTCCAAATATACCAACGGGTCCCAAATCATAATACGGACTCTCTCAATCCTTTGGAACACCCAAAACAACACTAAAACTCAAAATCACACCTCAAAACCCCTAGAACCGAACTTAGGAACTTTAAGTTTTCTTGACTTCGCTAACAACGCGCCGAACCGACCTATACTACTCGGAATGACACCAAATTTTGCAGTCAAGTCATAAATGACATAATGGAACTATTCTCGGTCTCGGAATTCCATTCGGACTTTGATAACGCAAAAACAGGTCCCAAACCACAGTAGCAACCTAAGGAACTCTTATTTCAATATTGGGCGCCGAAACGCTCACGGATCATCCAAAACCCATTCTGAACATATGCCCAAGTCTAAAATCATCATACGAAGCTACTGGAATCGTCGAAACTCGATTCCGAGGTCGTTTACCCAAAATATTGACCGAAGTCAAACTTGGCCTTAAAGGCCAACCTTAAGGAACCATATGTTCCTATAGCACTCTAAACACTTTCGAATCCTGGACCGCCCGCCCCTGCAAGTCATAGATCTCACTAAGCCGCATTGGGAAGTTTCATTTAGGGGAACGGGGTCCGACAATGCATAACGACCGGTCATGTCGTTACAACCCAAATTTATGAAATTCTTCTAAAATGCTATCTTCCATAATATACGTCGAAACTCTCCTGGGTTATCCAAAACCCGATCCGGACATAAGCCTAAGTCCGAAATCATCATACGAACTTGCAAGGACCTTCAAATCCTGATTTGGAGGTCGTTTACTCAAAATTCCAATCTTAGTCCATTTCTCCAACTTAAGGCTTTTGAAATGAGAATTTTCTTTCTAAATCAACTCTAAACTTCCCGAAATTAAATTCTGACCACACCTACATGGAGTTGCTCACGACTTCAAACCGCTGAACGACGCGCTAGAGCTCAAAATGACCGGTCGGGTCGTTACAAATTCAGCAAGTGGTTTTACCACGATACTGACACAGATTCAAAGAGGTTAGATTGCACAATTTGACACTTTGATTCCAGCATTCATCTTTTACATATCCACTTCATTCTAAAATTTTATTTTAATATCTATTTGTTTATATAGGAGGAAGGCTCCATATTCCATAAAGGACAACCAAATTAAGCCATGGTTAGACCTTGGAGTGGAAAAGGTTGACAAGAAGGATTGCTTTTTTTCCTTGGCACACCCCGGACAAGTCCTCAATGACTCGGTAAGAATCAATGTACCCAGTTTGTAGATTTTTTGTAGATAATTTGTAGACATTTTGTATTCTGATTGTAGATGCTTTGTTTTCTGTTTGTAGTGTAATTGTAGTTATATTGTAGTTTTGTGTAGATTATTTGAAGATGACTTGTAGTATAAATGCAAACTGTTTTTGGTGCAGCACATTGATGTTATAATGTATTACTTGAGGAAAAGAGGCAAGTATGCCCTCCACAACAAGACCAGGTTTACTACAATAGATTGTTTGTTCAGGACTAGGATTGAAAAAATTTATGAAAAGTTCCAAAATTCTCCTCAAGAAAATAAGTTTTTTGTTTTCAAACCCCAGGACGTTGTAGCAGAATATATATTGGGGTATAGATTACTCGCAAATGTTGCATGGGATGAAGTTGATTATGTCATCATGTCCGTCAACATTGTAGAAAAATTCCACTGGGTGTTGGTTGTTTTTGACATTGCAGACATGCAACTTTATGCGTATGATTCCATGGTCTCTTCACGCAATCACCCTATTGTTGAATCCTGTGTCGACAAGTTTTCTGTTATTATCCCTTTGTATTTGTCATGCACCGATTTTTATGGTAAGCGTAAAGACATCAACTTCAAGAATACAAAGGCATACATTGAGAAAGTTGTTACCGACCCTCTTAACATTCAGTGGATCGTCGGAGAGATACCACAGCAAAAAGAAGGATCACTGTAAGCAAAATATTCTTTCTTTCTATACATTTAACTCTTTTTTTTTCTAATCGTTTGGTAAATATTGAGATTTTTTTATTTCTGCAGCGACTGTGGTGTATTTGTTGCTACCTTTGTGGAGTCTGTCAGTCTTGGAGACTTATCAATACCGGCAGAAGACCTTTCTGATATTGACCGACATCGTAGACGCTATGAAGCGCTACTGTGGGACTATGCTAGAAAGAAGCAGGAGCATAGGGCAATTAGTGAAAGTGAGGTTACAGGCAGATTGGCAAGGAGAAAGGGTGCACCAGCTTTGAATGAGAAAACACGAGTCCAGAGGAAGAAGAAGTATTTTTAATGTTTTTGTATGAAACATGTAGTATATTTGTTTAGTTGATGCTAGTTTAGAAGAAAGATAGACAAGTTTTTGAACAATTTTTTTCTCCTTTAATTGTAGCAGACTTGAGCTACAACTACAGTAGCCTTTGTTTTGTTTTTTCCTATCCTGTTTAGCAGTTCAAATGGAAACAGTATGTTGGTTTTATCTTCACTTGTTGAATGTTTAAAGCACTTGATCTTCATTATTTTAGGATATAAATCCTTTCCAACCATATTTTTATATTGTTATTGTCACGACCCAATTTCGGAGTCGTGATGGTGCCTGTCATAGAACCAGGCAAGCCGCCCTTTTTATCTAAGCTAAATTCAATTTCCAGTAAAAATGCGATTTTTAAACAAATTTATAAATAATACTAAGAGTCTGAAGTTTAAAAACAATATTTGAAATTCAATTAAAATCTCCAACCCCGAATCCGGTGTCACTCAGTCATGAGCTACTATATTATAAAATATAGAAGTGAAGAAATAGACAACATAGTCTCAAAATAAGTGCAACAGGTGGAATAAGGAAGAGAAGACGAGGTCGCGCTCGCTAGATGCTACCTCGACAACTCCAATGAAATTCTGTCAGCTGCTCAATATCCACTACCGGGTCCCGGTGTACTTGGATCTGTACACAAGGTGCAGGGGGTAACATGAGTACACCAACTCAAAAGTAACGAACCCAAACTATAGGCTGAGAGTTAATGACGGACAAAACCTCAGAATTTACAATAAATAATATACACAAATTAGACATGCTAACAGTTTACAGAATGAGTAATTATGCCAAGTATGCCAGTATAATCTACATGCCCTCATAAAAATATATGTATGGAACCAGTGTGGATATGCACATAGCGCTCATAACCCTCACACAACAGTCCACTCAGTACCGTATATGGCTCTCAGGCCCAGGGAAAAGTCCATCCCAGAATGTACATAATCATTAGTGACCATAGTCACTCCATACTGAGGAAAAAGGCCAGCCCAGCCCCCACGGAGAAGATAAATCTCCAGAATACTACACTCGGACAAAATCCATGTCCAGGGAAGATCCATCCCTCACATAACATCAGCTTCAGACAAGAACCATGTCCAGGGAAGATCCATCCCTCACATAACACCAGCTTCGGACAAGATCCATGCCCAGGGAAGATCCATCCCTCACATAACACCAGCTTCGGACAAGATCCATGCCCATGGAAATTCCATCCCTCATCATCAATGCGCTCGCTGGGGGTGTAAAGACTCCGGAGGGGACTTAGTGGCCCAAGCGCCATATCAAGCCAACAAAGGCATGATTTAAACATCGCTGCAGTGTGCAGTTCATTCTCATAAGTGTCTCAATAACAGGCTATCGGCCTCACTTAGTCATTACTCTTCAGTCTATCTCACATGGATCACAGATGCATCCATCGGCCCGAAACAATGATAAGTATGCATATAATTAACAATATTGAGACTGAGATATAAAGTGATATGCTATAATATGACTGAGTATATGAAATCAAATAATCACAAAATAAGACAGTAATGTACGACTACTCGGGTCTCAGTATTTTCGGCGTGAAGCCTAGCATTTATACTTAACATGATTTCTCACAGGTTCACAATTACCACATTAACAGGAGCACATATATCATCAGGGAATAATCACTAAGCGGTGCCATGGGATAAGCCAGGCCACAAATGCTCGGTGCACGCCCGCACGCCCATCACTTGGCATGCGTGTCACCTCAATTATAGTCATAAATCATTTAGCTCGAGGTTTCGAACCCTCAGAACCAAGTTTGGAAACATTACTTACCTCAAAACCGGCTAAAATACTATTCTGCATTGCCTTTGCCTCTAAATTCGGCCTCTGAGTGCTCCAAATCTTCCAAGTTCAGATTTTTATCATCAAATTATGCTTAAGGAATGAATTCCAATTGAAAAGTACCAAATTTAGCTCAAACCCCGAAATTAGCCAAAACCCGACCTCCAGGCCCGCATCCCGGAACTCGAAAAATTTTATACCAAAATGTTCTTCATCATCTCACGAGTCCGTACATATAAATAACGTTAAAATCGGAGTTCATTTGACCCCTCAAATCAACCCCTAAAAGTCTCATAATCTCAAGCCCTCTAACCCCAACTTTTTCTACTGATTTTCATGAATTAAACACTGAGATTATGTTCCTTAATCACCTATAATCAAGTTTTAAGGTCCAAAATACTTATCTCTATGAAGAACACTGATTTTCCCTCTTCAAAATCGCCTCAAAAGCTTCTTCCCGTTCAAAAATGGTGTTAAAATAGGTTATGGTCGCGGAAGGGTTTAATTTAACTGCCCAGGTTTTTAATAAAATACCCCGTGTGTTCGCACACTCCCAGGAGCATTCGCACAGGGTCTTCTCCACTCCCTCATGCGATCGCAGCACCGTGCACGCGATCGCACAGTGCACCAGCTACCCTTTTCCCCACGCGCCAAGACCCCTGTGCAATCGCACCCCCTCCTTCGCGATCGCACATCTTGCACTCCCTCTACTCTGCGATCGCAGCTCCTCAAGTGAGATAGCACAGTACAAATTCTGGGGCCTCACCAGCAGACCTATGCGATCTTATATGACACCCCGTGATCGCATAGAGGAATTTACACCATGCAACACACCATCAAAACAACAGATTTTTCAAGTCCGGAAGTGTCCGTTAACCACACGAAATCAATCTCGAGCCCCTTGGGACCCCAACCAATTATACCAACACATCAAATATGATCATTCAAACTTAGTTTCACCCTCGGAAAACCAAAACTAACATCAAAACACCAAAATCACATCGGATTCAAGCCTAAAAACTTTGATATTTCTAAAAATCCACCAATGATGCCGAAACTATCCAAAACAACTCCGATTGACCTGAAATTTTGCAGACATATCCAAAATGACATTACGAACCTGTTCCAACTTTCGGAATTCTATTCCGACCCCGATAGTCTATTTTCCACTGCCGACCGAAAATTGTCAAAAACTAACTCCGATAGCCTATTTTCCACTACCGGCCGGAAATCGCCAAAAACTAACTTTTGCCAATTCAAGCCTAATTCTACATCGGACGTCACAAAATATTTCGAACACACTCCTAGGTCCCAAATCACCTAACGAAGCTATCCGAGCTATAAAATACGCATTCCGAGGTTTTTTACCAATAAGTCAACTCTCAGTTGACTTTTCCAACTATAAGGCTATTTTTAAGGACTAAATGGCTAAATTCGTGCTACAGCCATACCGATTCCGAGCCTACCAACTATAACACATCATAAACAGTATAACCAACCTATGACAAGGCAAAAACAGGAATAATAATGAAATTTCTACGGAACGACCGGCCGGGTCGTTACAGTTATTATGTCAACTAAAAAATATGTAGTTATTTTGTTGTTATCTGTAGATAAAGTATAAAAATCAGTAAATGAACATGTTGTTGAGTTTATATTCAATTTTTTGAATGTAAACCGTACATGATCTACATTATTTTTAGCATATAGCTTCATCTGTTGTAGTTTTTTTGTAGTTGAATTTGTATATAATTTGTAGAAAATATTTAACAATGTGTTTATTCTGTCAATTCCAATTAATTTAATATCTTTTTGTAGTTAATTTGTATATATAACTCCTTTCCTACTTATTTAAAATGTAGTTATTCTGTCAATTCCAGTTAATTTAATATCTTTTTGTAGTTGTATTGTAGATAAATTGTAGAGAAATATTAATACTATGTAAAGGATGCTAGAGATAGTCAAAAAGTGGTAGATTTTATATATATATATACAAACCATTCATAAACAAATCACCCAATGAAAGTATTATCTCAATACAGAAAAAAAATTCAAACTAACTACATTATGATCTTAAAAAACTAATACAATTACACATAAAATTATGTTATCCTGAACACACTAACAATTATTTTGAAATATTTTGTTAACTACATGAAATTTTATTTCTTTTTGGGTGCATTCTTGCAAGATCTTTTGTTATGCCCTTCACCTCCACAGTTGCCACATAACACCTTGTACTTCTTTGAATTTATTTCATCATATGTTTTGTATCTTTCTTTTTGAGGTCTTCCTGGCTGCATTTTCCCTCATGTGTGTGAATTTACTACTTCATCATATATATGTTGTGGCACATTCCATTTGCTTTCATCAGGCAGGAGATTTACTGGTATTTCATAAGTACGCAATAGGCTCTCCCTTGTGTAAAACGGCGAGCAATAGGTTTCATAAGACTCATTCTTGTGCCTTAAAGCAGCCAAAGCATGCGCACAAAGAAGTTCATCAAGATGGAATTGTCCACAGCTACATCTCTTTCAAGACACACAATGTACCGCTTTACACCATCTATCACAGTATGGATATAATTTATTGAAGCCCTCACCTACAATTACATTACAAACAGAAAATAAAATATTTACAATCAGAATACAAATTATCTACAAAATATCTACAATATGGGAACATTGAATGTTAATATTTTATTTTTATGCACCAAATAAACAGATCTTACTCTAAGCTTCTGTGATAATGTTCTGTTGTTCTCCAATTCTTTGTTGAATTTTGACCTAAGGTATGTGAAATTACCCTTTACTTTCAATAAATTTTCATTAGTCCAACGTTCGAGAAGAGTCCTCATATACTCATAGTTCTACTATCGGCAGCTCTCTTGCATCTTTTGTTACAACATTCAACAACTCTGCAATGTTTGATGTCATAGTCCAGGTTCTGTTCACCGTTGCATGTACTTTTGACCATCTATGATAGCCAAAATCATATAAGTATGATTTAACATGCGGGTCTATATCTTCAATCTTCGACATCCTTTCATTAAATTCATCAAGAGTGTATGATCGTGTTGTGGCAAAGTACAATTCACTTAACTTTAGATGACCCTTCTTGAACTTTGCCCTTATATTTGTTCAAATAAGCCACATGCAAGAGTAATGTGGCATGTCGGGATAGACAATAGATGTTGCCTTCATGATACTCTCATTTCGATCTGAAACAACACACATATATGGTCTTTCACCATATGCATGTTTGGATTGCTCAAAAAACAACTTCCACGACGCGTCATTTTCTGAATCAACAATAGCATATGCCAATGGTAATATTGTACCTACAATATGTGTCAAAAATAATTAAGTGGCAGCTTTGAAATACAGAGAAAGACAAATACATACAAAGTACAATATATCTACAAAATATCTACAAATTATCTACATAATATAAGCAGTCTACAAAATATCTATAAAATATCTACAATTTTACCTGTTGCATCCATTGTACTAGCTGTCAGCATTATTTCCCTATATGCTGACTTTAAGAAAGTCTCATCAACTAGTACTACTGGCCTACAATGTTCCCAACCACTGATTGTCGTACAAATAGCAACAGATGCATATAAGAAGCATTCATCTGAGGTCTTCTTCAATTTAACTACAGATCCCGGATAAGTCTTCTCAAGAATATAAAAATAACTTGGTAATTTGTTGTAGGAGTCAGCAGGATGACCTCTCAAAAACTGTAAAGCCTTTTCCTTTGCTCTCCAGGCGTGCATGTAGGTTAGGTTCATGCCGTGTTCAGACAACATGCCAGTTTGTGTGTCCTTTGGTGTGTAAATTGTCTTGGGATCAGAATATTTTGGAATAACCATGCTACCAACTACCATGGCAGTAGGTTTGCGTTGTATGAATGTATTGTCCATTAAAGAGCATGTGTGTTGGCTATTGAAATTTCTGACCTTGAACATTGCAGAATCATTAATGCTAGTTGTTTTGAAGTGCCATGTACAATTTTCACCAAAACATATCAGTCAGTAGCTACAAAATAAATACAATTTAAACACTGGTTATCAATGTACATGTAAAAAAGAAAAAGGATTGTTTTAGCATAAATGAACACATTATACAATTTATATACAACATAACTACAATTCATCTACAATACTAATAAACATTATCACAAGAAAAAACTGAAGAAGTAAAAAATTACAAATAAACTACAAAATTAAAAAAAATAATGATCTTTGACCATTCATATGTTCATACCTTCTATGACTAGATCTTTTAACCCTGAATTGGAACTTGTGCATGACAGAATAGTGCTTCATTGCAGTTGTAATTGTTTGCTTGTCTTGGTATACTTGTCCTACTAATATAACACTTGATGTACTTTCTGTTATTATTATATTTTCATATTCCTCTATAACGGGAGATGTTGGCATATGAAGTAACTTTAGTGTTCCGGACGAACCTGCATAAAAATAAAGATAAATACTGTTATAAACATTTTGTAGATAATTTATAGTAACATATTATTTATGTACTTCTCATTTTTTTTCAAATAATATGTAGTTTTATTGTAGAATAAATGTAGAAATTTTGTAGATATTATGAAAATCAATACTGATATATACATGTACTCTGACATGTAGTTTATTTGTAGATAAAATGTAGATAAAGTGTAGAAAATTGATATACAACCTGAATTTGATAGAAAATATAGCAGCACAAACATGCAACTATGTTCTCATTGGTAATACTCAATTCCATATTGAAATCGCGAACAGTTATACATAGCGGATATGATCCTAAGTTTTTGTTTTCCTTTTTCGTTTTCATGTATACACGAACACCCATATCGTTCCTAATTTTCATTGGAGGACAATGCTCGTTGACAATGCATTTGATTTCTATAAATTTTTCGGATGTATCAATCACTAATTGCTCTGCTATTGTAGAAATCAATAGACCATAACTCGCATCCTCATCGACTAGTATTCCATCGACCTGAAATTCTTTATATCTCCCATAGTTATCCCAATTCCCATTCAGTTGAAGCATAATTGGGATTTTCGACATAATTGCGTTTTGTTACAGAAGTATTGTAGCTAATTTAGTCGCTTTTGATTTGTGAAATCAGAAAAAATGGTGAAACAGAATGTATCGCAAAAACAGAGACGTAAAATTTGAAGAGAAACGGTTGAAATTAAAGCAGCGTAATTTGCATTTGAAAAAATCTTGAAGAATCCTTAATACCCCAATATTTGCTCGTCTATATAAGGAAGTGTACAACTAACATGATTCTGTTTTTAGTGAATTGTATTTTTTTGTAGAAAAACTATTAACATGGCGGGTAAGTTTGAAACCATGAACATATTTGGTAATATAGTTTCTAATATGGTATAGGAACGAAAATTTTCCCTTAATGAAATTGTTCCATCTACTTAGAGTCTGTTTGGATGGGCTTGTTGTAAGTGACTTTTAAGTCAAAAGCCATAAGTTAGGAATTCTAGCTTTTGACTTTTGGCTTATTTTTGTCAGTTTAACTTAAAAACAAGTGCAAACACTTTTTACTTTATCCAAACATCACAAAATGGCTTAAAAACACTTAAAATAAGTCAATCCAAACGGGCTCTTAGTAGTAAATGCATGCTGCGTTTTAACATTTTCAATTTTTTTCTTCTTCCACATCAGTTATATTTTTGCATAGTCTTTTTACATTCTCTGTTTCACTCTATAAAAATATACAACAAATTGTCTAATCCTGTTTTCTTGATTTTGTCAAAATTTCCATTTCTTTCAAAACTCCATTGATTTTCCGCTTGGGTGTACTTCATAGGTAAAAGTTTCCTTCCATATTGAACTTTATTTTCTAACTATTAAAATCTATGTAGGGACATTGCCTTTATTGGTTATTATGTGCATATTAACTTTCTATAAGAATTATTAAACTTTGTGAATTCACATTTATTCAGTAATCTTTCATATTATCATTTATCAGTACATGTAATTTTTTGGAGTATGTAATCTACCAAAGAGTTTTGATTTTTTCAAGCTTTATTTTTTTACATTATCATTTTTAGAGATGGAACTTTTAAATTTATTTTAATACTGTCCTTCTGTCTTACTATTATGATGAATTATAAACTTAAAAAATTTGATAAGCAATATAAAGGTAAAAAAGAATTGTTCTCACGAAGATCCAATCTGTAGCCAAAAATAATTGAAGAATCAACCAATTGACTAAAATTCATTAGTTATAAATAAAATTATACTTGTAGGTGGTATAATTTTGTTTAAGAGCTTGACCTTGAAAGTTTAAGAAGCATTATTTTATTGCCTCCTTCTTCTTCAAGAATTTATGTACAAAATAGTTAATGATTTATCTGCGATTATGATGTCAATAATACTTGCTATGTCAGTAACTAGTAAGTATCTCTATTACATATAACTACTACTACTTTTTACGGCTTTACACCATAAAATGAACAATGATATACTAAGTCATCCTAAGGGAGCATATATGGATCTAATTTTGTACAACTTCTACAAATTACTATATTCATTCGACAACTTCTTGATATTTATGCTTCTGTAAAAGAATACTATAATTTCTTAAAAACAAGGCAAAAACTTTTAGACCTCAAGTACTTGCAATCATAGCCAACATAGCTCATGCATGTGTAAACTATATGTCATTAATATATATATATATATATATATATATATATATATATATATATATATATATATATATATATATATATATATATATATATATATATATATATATATATATATATATATATATATATATATATATATATATATATATAGTTATCAAGTTGAATATTTTGTATGACAATGTATTCACGTAACTAAATTTAGTTGTTCAAACATAATCTAATATAATCTCTTACATTCAACAATTAGGTTGCTCGAGTAGGTTCACCATTTATCAATTTAAATTTGTATTTCCCCTTTAAATTTAATGTAGCTCATCGCACTCATATTCTAATATTATTTGTATCTTTTAAAAAGTTTGCATTGATTAGTATGGGATACACGTACAGAGCACGTGCCCAAAACCTAGTAAAACTAACAAATACAAGAATTCAGCATATCTTGGTGTTATTGGGCCTCAAATATTGAACCTGGAACCCATATGTGAATACTTAATAATTAAATCTTGTATAATTATAAAAATTAATTATTTAATTTACAAACAAACATATAAAATAATAAAACTAAGATGTAATTAATATTTTTTAATTTACAGTAGATGACATGGACGTTCCACCTATGCATCCCGGACCTTCCAGCGATGAGTTATTGTCGTTATAGGGCGATCATAGGTCCTCCCACATATGGGAGGGAGAGTTACTGGCCCAGACTCTCCACGTAAGGAGAGTGGACGACATGTGGGACTTTCTGAAGGGTCGCGTTCTCCATCCCCGTGTAGTCAGGCGCCTGCAGGATACAGGCTTCTATAGGATTTTGGAGATCGGGCGGTTGCAGCTCGATTGGTCTTTGATCACTGCCTTGATAAAGCGGTAGCAACCGGAAACGCACACATTCCATTTTCCCATTGGCGAGGCCACCATCACGTTGCAGGACGTGGAGTTCATGTATGGGTTGCCCGTTGGGGGACACCCTATTGCTCTGTTGCAGGCCATGAGAGAGATGGCATGTGGGCAATACCTGGACATGCTGCATCAGCTCATCGGTTTTCGGCCACATAAGGAGACTACACTGGATGGGGCCAGTCGTTTGCAGTTGATGACTATCCGAGAACATTTAGAGGTATTGCACCCTGACATCACAGGCGATACACCGGAGCTGCATATTCACCGGTACACGAGGTTGCTGTACTCCTTATGTTTGGAGAGGTCTTATTCCCGAACACTTCAGGGAACCTAGTCAGCTTGAGATTTCTGCATCATCTTGAGCAGCTAGATTATTTACCCCAGTACAGCTGGGGTGTTGTTGTTCACGCTTACTTGTACAGGCAGATGTACCGGGCGAGCATGGGCATCCAGCGTGACGTTGCTGGACTTTTTCCGCTGCTACAGGTGAAAACATATTCGAATATTCTATTCATTATAACATACCCAGTAAAAATATATCTTAAATTTTACGTCCACTTTGTATGTTAAGTTTGGGCCTGAGAGCAGTTCTTGCAGTTGCAGCCACCTCTACCACCATTAGCTCCTGGTGCACCACCTCTGTTTCTCCCTCTAGATAGGAGGTGGGTTTTCCGGTGGGGATATGGACGAGAGTACGAGGCTCGACATATTCTCCCCTTGTTCATAGATTTGTTGGATTTGCTGGAGGGCGCACATGTAAATGTATAACTAAGTTTACTTGGCCTGGCTTCATATGTGTTGTGTATACTCACGTTTTCTGTTGTTACTTAGTAATTCATCTAGAGTCCATATAGAGACGCGCTGATAGCTGGCTTGTCCGATTATTGCTCGGTCGGCCGACTTATTTGGAGCTCTTTCGTCCCGTTGATGTGCCTTGATATTGTGGAGCATCATGCCACCGAGTGGGTACTTCGCCAGTTTGGTCGCCCGTAGCTTGTACCGCCACCGCCCACCTGGCGGACCACATATTACCAGCGGGATGATCGTTCCAGAGTGGACTAGGAATATATGGCATGGCTAGAGGCGCAAATCGATACTTGGGACCGGCAACTTGACCTGATCCCCCCCCCCCCCCNCTCCTTCACCGGGCCAGACGGATACTGAGCATGATTATAATTTATATGGGCTGGTACCGCGGAGTTACTCGACTTTTCGTCGAGAATCCCATTTACCGCGCTGGTGGTCGGTACGTTCCATACGCCGGGAGGCACGAAGCACTGGTATGTTATTTAGTATACTTACTTATAACTGTAACCTAGCGTTCCGTAATTTATATTTTACATGGTGTGCAGGCTATTGGTCTACATTTGTTCCACCAGTTGAGACTGCAGATGCAGTAGCATGCCGACGAGGGAGCGGCCACCTTGCACGAGTATGGCTGGTAGGTTACACAGCTGGCTGCCCGGACACTGCGGAGAGCACGAGATGATGAGCGCTTAGGACATGACCCTGCTTATGTGGCGCCAGAGCAGTACCATCGTAGGGCACCAGTTCAGCAGGAGCGTGGTCGACGTGGCAGGCGTGCCCCACGAGGTAGGGCTTTCCCACAAGGGCTGTCCTACGAGGTCGTGGGGGCCAGCAAGGTGGTGGTCCCCAGCAAAGGGGCATTGAGTCACCTGTTGAGGATGTAGGAGTTGATCGGCCGGGTGACCTCCATGATCCAGACTACCATCACGACAGCATGTCGTCATACAGCCTTCAGCTGTAGCTCACTCCAGGGACATTGCAGGTGACCCCGTCAGATCCATTGTTGATCATGGGCACGAGCATTATGCGAGATGATTGGGATGAGTACTTTCCAGGCCCATCGACTGTTGCTGAGGATCGGCCAACCCGAGATGTTGTTAGCGGGCGCCAGCTGAGTTATGTCTCATCTTCAAGGGATGCTGGGGATCTTTCACAGGCGCAGGTATGTTTGTATTACTAATAAATTTAAATTTATTTTTATCTCTTGATTAGTAATTAATATCTTTATGTTTTTCTTATTAAGGCTTCATCCTCTCCCATCACGGAGGCCACCTTGTGCGATACTGAGTTGGCTGTGTTGGATGATTATATTCAGGATCTCGAAGAGACCATGGTAAGACAATTTAAATTTTTGTGACTTAACTCGTACATTACTAATATGTATTTTCATATACTGAAATAACTTATTCTTTTTTTGGTTACTGTTGGACCGACGATCCCTTATACCTAGCCTGCCAGCACTACTGACGATCATGCTGCAGCACATCCTGTGATAAAGAGGCGACGTGATGAGGATGATCCTGATAGCATAGCCGGTGTCACGACCCAAAATCCATATGGTCGTGATGGCGCCGTACATCATTGTCAGGAAATCCAATCATTAATTAAATCGAAATAATTTTCGGTTTAAACATTTATGAAAAATATTTCCTGGCACTTTATTACATATTAACTAAATAAAAATCTGTTAACTAAAATAATAGTTTAAATATTACACTTTAGCAAATATAACCCAACACATCCCAGAACCCGGTGTCACAAGTACATGAGCAATTTCTAAGAACTTGTACAATCATCACAAAGCTTGTCCGAAATACAAATTGGACAAGGGAATTTAAAATGAAAGTAAATACAGTACGAGGGAGACTGTGTCAGCTGTGGATCGCCTCCGGATGACGCAGCTCACCTAAGTCTCCAAATCCTCCACATTGCTATGAAAGTACCTGTGCAATAAAATGCACAGCAAGTGTAGCATGAGTACAAAAACAACGTGTACTTAAGTCGTCTGCGTAACCTCAGAGATGTAGTGATGAGAGGTTAAATTAGAGACTTGCTAAAGGTCAATTTAGAATATTCAAGTGTGACACTAAGCATGATTATCATAGGCAATTTATTTAAAATCAGGAATAAATATTATCAACTCCGTTCACATTTAACTCTTTATATCTTCGTCATATTAATAACAATTTATCAATATGGGTGATTTAATCAGATAACAATTAATCAACGAGAAGGAACAACTTCTTCCAAAAATTTTAATAATTTGAAATCTCAGTCATTTCAATTGACAACTTACAATCCCAGGCTAGTAATCAGGCAAAAAATCATAGCAACTACACATTAAATATCATGCGCAAGCAATGCCGAGGGTCGAACGACGGACCAACAATAATAAATTTTGCACTGCCGAAGGGTCGAACGGCTCGAACCATAGATGCATCTATTTGCCCCGCTCGCGAATCGATCATGCGACACGGTTATACATACAAATAATAAGGTTAGCCTGCTCGCGAATCATACCTGTGACTCAGGTGCTCATATGTACACATATCTACATAATAAGTCCGTATTTTTATCAAGAAACAGTTTTTCTCAGGAAAGTGGTAAAATTCTTCTTAAAGGAACATGTAATATAGCTTTTAAATCTTTGTTTTGAAACTCATTTGTGAAGTTTAATGATATTCCATAATATAACCCTACCAGGTATACAATTATCCACGGAGGAATCAATTGTCTTTCTAGATGATTAACAAAGTGAACTCTAGTCTACTTTTAGATATTCAATTACGATTTCGATTATATTAGCAGTTTAATAGTGCAAGTAGGATCACAGGTACAACACGTAAGGCATGCTAGTGGGTCCTAGACTACCCGGACATGGCATAATAGTAGCTATGCACGGACTCCCGTCACCTCGTGCATATATAGCCCCCGAAGACAATAGCACATAATTAATTCACTTAGGGGGACAATTCCCCCTTACAAAGTTAGAAAGGAGACTTACCTCGCTCCGAAATTGCATAACCAGATTCTAAGCCCTTCCGACGACTCCAACGGATGCACATCGCCCCAAAACTATCCAAATAACGGCAAACCAATAAAAACATACTCTAATATTTGCAACAATTCCAAATTATATAATTTCCCAACCTCACAGGTGCGGTCACACCAGATGACAGCAATTCCAGCCTTCTTCAAACTTTCAACTTGATCCGTTAACCACCCGGAATCCACCCGAGGCCCCCGGGACCCTGTCCAATTATACCAACTTGTTCCAAAACATAATGCAGACTTGCTAGAGGCCTCAGATCACATTAAACAACATCAAAATCACGAATCGCACCCAAATCCCAACTTTATGAACTTAGAAATTTCCAACTTCTATATCCGATGCCGAAACTATCAAATCACGTCCGATTGACCTCAAATTTTTGCGCACAAGTCATATTCAACATTACAGACCTGCTCCAACTTTCGGAATCGCATTCCGACCTCGATATCAAAACTTCCACTTCCGGTCGGATTTCTCAAAAACCTTCAAATTTCTATCTTTAGCCAAATGACCTCCTGACATCCGAATTCACTTCCGATCGCGCTCCCAACTCCAGAATCACCATACGAAGCTATTCCCAGACTCGGAATCCCAAACGGACATCAATAATTCTGAAATGTACTTCAAGGCCAAATTTATGAAATTCTTCTAAAATGCTAACTTCCACAGTATGCACCGAAATGCTCCCGGGTTATCCAAACCCCGATACGGACATACGTCCAAGTCCGAAATCATCATATGAACCTGCAGGAACCTTCAAATCCTGATTCGAAGGTCGTTTACTCAAAATTCCAATATTAGTTGATTCTACCAACTTAAGGCTTCTGAAATGAAATTTTTCTTTCCAAATCAACTCTAAACTTCCCGAAATTCAATTCCGACCATGCCTACAAGTCATAATACCTGAAATGGAGCTGCTCACGACTTCAAACCGCAAAAAAACGTGCTAGAGCTCAAAATGACCGGTCGGGTCGTTACATTTTCCCCCACTTAAACCGACGTTCGTCCTCGAACGTGCTAAGAATTGCTCTGGAGTTATCTGAAATCACTATTTAACACCTCGAGCACCTTCCCGTGCTACCACAACCCAGTTGAGTACATTAGCTTGATCAAATCTGAAGATTTCTTCTATTATCCTTATAATAAGCTCAAAACCTAGTTCCAACACTTGAAATTATCTGCCAGGCCTAGTTCCAACATATACACATCGTATCAACCACCACACGAAATACCAAAATATGACTGCATACCTATGTTGAATTAGCACCATGCACCACAAAAAAAATTCATCCTCCAACCACAATGACGCTTCCTGAACCTTAATAACCAAAATTCCAAGAATCTGATGCTCCCAATGCATCTCATGATATATATACATACATCCTGCTATAAGGCTGACGATACCACCACAACGGAGGAAATGTGTGGCAATTCATACCCATTTGCAGAGTTAACAAATCATTGAATATCTCCTCTTGACTAGAATCATCACCTCATTATGAACCTGAATAATGGTATTTGTTCTTTAATATACACTTCACATAACCTTATCGTACTGATCCCTGATCCGATAATATAGGCTCACCCAGTATAAACTGCTCAGACAACAAATCACCCCAAACATGACCAACGGCCTCACATGATACCACATCGCGCTAATAGACCATAACTCAAACATGATAATAAGAGACGACTCAGGAAGGGACTTTTCAACTTACGCAACTAATATGAACTCTTTTCTCAGAAAATAAGAAGTAGAAGATAAGAAAGAATAAATATAGGAACCTTACTCATCATCACATTGTTGCGGCATGCAACCCGATCCGAATAACATAAAATTTACATAAGAAGATATATATACGGAGTTGATTTGCTCACTATTACAAATTACTGAATATCAACCATAAGCACGCTAAGTGCATAATACCATCCTGGGGAGACTGATAAAGTCGTAGGCTACAAAACTCAAGCACAACTGAGGTGCGATATATATATATATATATATATATATATACACCCTGGATCTCAAGAGCTATCCTGCTCACATAACATCCCCACTATGCGGGACCTCAACACATAGGAAATTATCAAGTCGTTTCACAACTCACACGACACAAATCACAATATCGCATAAATTAGACGAAGACGGAGCAACATCTGTTGTTCGAATACCTTTCCATGAAAATCGCTCCATTGGAATGAACATGCCTGGCTCATACGGAGCCCATAATCATATTTAAATCCATCCACAAACCTCGAGTCTGCCTTGCTCGCACCAACTAAACTAATAGCTTTTACCTGGGTCCATATTAACCCACTTTCTCTCATAATCCACAAGAACAACCATCATAGCTGGGACAAATACCCCACAATCCACAACCAAATAAACTGAACGCCTCCCAGGCATAAATTCTCAATTAAGAAATATTGCACTTCTTTAAACTCAATCCAAATCTTCAATCCATCAAGTGACTACATGTCACACTTTATAAAATCTTTTCGCGGTCATGCTTTCACGACCTTCCACACAAGGCAACAAGTCTGCCCATCCACCACTGGCCATACTACGTTGTAAGACAAATCAAGAACCCATAACCAGGGTACAAAACCTCTTCCACCGAATATCAATCTCAGGGGACACTGAAGATAACACCAGCTTACACTGAACTTTCAAATCACTTTTTCTTGCTCTTCCGAGCTCATGACATCCTTATTAACACTGAACCGAAATCTCGATCCTTACTCCCAGTTACATACTGCTTACCGCACCTAACATGCCAATACGAGGTAGCGCAAGAATTCCATCATAACTTCTGAACCACCAATAGGGTGAACACTTCATCATATAGAAACCTTTTACTTAAATCAATTCAAGGATACCATCTAAACACACGAGTGAATTCCCACAATCACCCAACATGCAAATCCTTAAGTAGTAGTCTATACCACCATAACCTCTTTTTGGGATCCGCCTACACCTGACAGGCCATAGCATTCAAATGCTCCCACATGAAATCCGTGACGACGACCGACAAGCTCCGCACACACCGGCACAAACCACATGCATAACTTAATCACACTGAAGGAACTGATCACTGCCGAAAATGTGTCATTTCAACCATGGCTAATCAATCTATTTTCCTTTAATCATTTTCAATTGCTTCGGGAATAATAGCAACTTCTTTCGACTAATAGCAAACTCAACCCTCGCTCATTCTGAGTGACCTTGATTGACGAGACTATGTTTCCTAAATCCCACAACCTGTCTCATACCCTCCTGATAATCTTTCCACAATCCGGAGTTTATTTCTCTCACTCTTCCAATACTATCCTGCATGCTGAAACATATCATAGAACATTCCAACCATCCTCCTTTTTCTCAGAAATTACTCTGCAAAAGCTCGATTCTCGATCATACTGCTGCCTGAAACCCCTTAAACGCCGCATTCTTAACTTTTGAATTTACTAGGACCGCTATTGAGAGTCACCCACTCTGACTGGCCCCGAATACAATCAACTCCAAGGCTCTTCTAGCACATGAACACTCTTTCCCTTGAAGCACGTGACTGAGTCACTACCCTGACAACTCACCTATGCCTTAAGCAAAATTCTGAATCTTCCAAAGCCTAACCCTGGCCCGACAGGGCCAACTTTTGCACATATTCATCAAATCCCACGCACAATCACCGTTTTACTCCTTTCCCTTAGCTATAATAACTTGCCAAAACGCCGACAATCCGCAACCCTATGATAACGCGATCCTGCAACCCAACTGTAGATGGTGGGAATCCCCCACTAAGCCCGAAGCTACTCCTTGCACCACTCTAGACCTTTCTGAGATCCTTTCTCCTTTGATAACACTATCTTGCTCCACCAATCCGTCCAATTCTTCCAAATCCTATTGCTAGCACTCCCTAAATACTCAAACTCTCTAGCATCATTCACACATTCTGCCTCCTACCGAATAGCCACTATAACCTCTTACAGAGACTTGCGAACCATGCCACCGCTAACCTATTCACAGGAGATAACCCATATGTGGAAATCACCCACGGACACCTTCCAACTACGCTGAAATGCACACTCACTGCGACTTCAATACACCATCCTACGCCCTGCTTCATTTACCAACTTTACATAGTCTGTCCGCTCCTCATGAACATCCATTAAATGCGCGACAATGCCTTCAAATTCCAAGCTATGCTATCGCTCACCCACTTTGCGACTGCTCATCTTCCGTTTCTTACACCTGGCCTCCTATAAATGGAACCACCACCCAGTATCACTTCAGGATCATTTTCTGCCAACCGTATTCTTCAATTCTTCTTCTCAATACTCTGACCACACGCAACCGAAGAAACCATGGCACCGACAAACTTAACACATTCCATTCGATCAATGACGATGACTTCACGTCACAGGTGCATATCCCACCTCACTTGAAGACACCAAGTCTTACTACTTTATCAACCCCAACCGGACAATTCATAACCCAAATACCTTTTCTCTGCCAGAACTAAAATACCGAAATCTCGAAATCAAACTCTGAGAAGACCTCCCTTCAAACCATTCATCACCCCCAACATACGGGTAAGCATTTTATCATCATATCGACATAGCGCGATAACCAATCGTAAACTTCATCACCACCTGAGCATAACCTCAACGCTCTCAGAAACACAACTACTGAGCTGAAACAACATATTATCCTTCCACAAGGCAACGACAATAGCCTCAATCAATTTCGCAGGGAGAAACATCCCGTACCGCACCCATAGCACCATTTCAATTCCTCAAATTCCTGATTCATAGCAAGCGTTTCGCGACGCGTAAGATTGGAGTAGGAATAGACATAGGCATAAGCCTTAAAGGAATCAAATCGCACGATGAGGAAATCAAGAAGGGAAGTACTCCTAACAGCCCTGTAGCCTCTCGAAGATAAGTACAGACGTCTCTGTACCGATCCGGAAGACTCTACTAGACTTGCTCATGACTCGTGAGACCTACGGGAACCTAGCGCTCTGATACCATGTTGTCACGACCCAAAATCCATAAGGTCGTGATGGCGCCGGACATCATTGTCAGGCAATCCAATCATTTATTAATTTAAATAAATTCTCGGTTTTTAACAATTATGAAAAACATTTCCTCTCACTTTATTACATATTAACCAAATAAAATTTGTTAAGTAAAAGCATGGTTTGAATATTACACTTTAGCAATATATCCCAACACATACCAGAACCCGTTGTCACAAGTACATGAGCAATTTCTAAGAATTTATACAATCATCACAAAGCATGTCCGAAATACAAATTGGACAAGGGAATTTAAAATGAATGTAAATACAGTATGAGGGAGACTTTGTCAGTTGCGGATCGCTTCCGGATGATGCAGCTCGCCTAAGTCTCTGAATCCTCCACATTGCTATGAAAGTACCTGTGCAATAAAATGCACATCAAGTGTAGCATGAGTACAAAAACAACATGTACTCAGTAAGTCGCCCGCCTAACCTCAGAGAGGTAGTGACGAGAGATCAAATTAGACACTTGCTAAAGGTCAATTTAGAATATTCAAGTGTGGCACTAAACATGATTATCATAGGCAAGTTATTTAAAATCAGGGATAAATATTATCAACTTCGTTCACATTTAACACTTTATATCTTCATCATATTAATGACAATTTATCAACATGGGTGATTTAATCAGATAACAATTAATCAACGGGAAGGAACAACTTCTTCCAAAATTTTTGATAACTTTAAATCTTAGTCATTTCAATTGACAACTTAAAATCCAGGCCAGTAATCAGGCAAAAAATCATAGCAACTACGCAGTAAATATCATGCGCAAGCAATGCCAAGGGTCGAACGGCGCGGACCAACAATAATAAAATGTGCACTGCCGAAGGGTCGAACGGCTCGAACCATAGATGCATCTATCTGCGCCGCTCGCGAATCGATGATGCGACGCGATTATACATACAAATAATAAGGCTAGCCTGCTCGCAAATCATACCTGCGACTTAGGTGCTCATATGTACACATATCCACATAATAAGTCCGTATTTTTATCAAGAAGCAGTTTTTCTCAGGAAAGTGGTAAAATTCTTCTTAAAGGAACATGTAATAATATAGCTTTTAAATCTTTGTTTTGAAACTCATTTGTCAAGTTTTATGATATTCCATAATATAACCCTACCAGGTATACAATTATCCACGGAGGAATCAATTCTCTTTCAAGATGATTAACAAAATGAACTCTAGTATTCTTTTAGATATTCAATTATGATTTCGATTATATTAGCAGTTTAATAGTGCAGGCAGGATCACAGGTACAACACGTAAGGCATGCTAGTCGGTCCTAGACTACCCGGGCATGGCAAGTAGTAGCTACGCACGGACTCCCGTCACCTCGTGCGTACGTAGCCCCCGAAGACAATAGCACATACTTAATTAATTCACCTAGGGGGACAATTCCCCATCAAAAATTTAGAAAGGAGACTTACCTCGCTCCGAAATTGCATAACCGTCTTCCAAGCCCTTCCAACGACTCCAACGGAGGCACATCGCCCCAAAACTATCCAAGTAACGGCAAACCAATGAAAACATACTCTAATATTTGCAACAATTCCAAATTATATAATTTCCCAACCCCGCTTAGTGAAATGACCAAAATTCTCTCGGGCTCACGTGCCCGGAACTCGAAATTTCTCGAAGATATAATCTACCCATATCTCCACTAGTTCAAATATACAATTTACTCTACATTCCATGCTCAAATTCGTGGCTAAAAATCCAAATCACCATTTCTAGGTTTTCTTCAAGATTTCTCAATTCTCCTACTAATTTGCATGTCTAATACCATGCATATACTTGTATTTAATCTTAGAAACATGAAGGAATTACTTACCTTGACATTGCATGAAGAAATCCTCTCCTTGAAGCCTCCCAAGATCGACCAAACCAAGGAAGAAAATGAAGAAAAGGCCACAAATTCTCGGTTTTAAAACATTCTGCCCAGGACATTTTTCGCACCTGCGATTCCGCAGGTGCGACCAAACCTCTGCACCTGCGGCTTTCCTCAACTCAAGCCAACCTCGCACCTACGCCCCATAACCCGCATCTGCGACCTCGCAGGTGCGGAAATACCATCGCACCTGCGCTCCCAACCGGACCATCAATCCTTCGCACCTGCGGTGCCATAGCCGCACCTGCGGCCAAATCCTCGCAGGTGCGGTAACACCAGATGACAGCAATTCCAGCCTCCTTCAAACTTTCAACTTGATCCGTTAACCACTCAAAATCCACCCGAGGCCCCTGTGACCCCGTCCAATTATACCAACCTGTTCCAAAACATAATTCGGACTTGCTCGAGGCCTCAGATCACATAAAACATTATCGAAACCACGAATAGCACCCAAGTCCCAACTTTATGAACTTAAAAATTTCCAACTTCTACATCTGATGCCGAAACCTATCAAATCATGTGCGATTGACCTCAAATTTTGCGCACAAGTCATATTCAACATTACAGACCTTCTCTAACTTCCGGAATCGCATTCCGACCTTGATATCAAAACTTCCACTTCCGGTCGGATTTCTCAAAAACCTTCAAATTTCTATCTTTAGCCAAATGATTTCAAAATGACCTCCGGACATCCGAATTCACTTCCGATCGCGCTCCCAAATCCAGAATCACCATAAGAAACCCAGACTCGGAATACCAAACGGACATCAATAACTCTGAAATGAACTTCAAGCCCAAATTTATGAAATTCTTCTAAAATGCTAACTTCCACTATATGCACTGAAATGCTCCCGGGTTATCCAAACCCCGATCCGGACATACGCCCAAGTCCGAAATCAACATGCGAACTTGTAGGAACCTTCAAATTCTGATTCGGAGGTCGTTTACTCAAAATTCCAATCTTGGTTGATTCTACCAACTAAAGGCTTCTGAAATGAGAATTTTCTTTCCAAATCAACTCTGAAATTCCTGAAATTCAATTCCGACCACGCCTACAAGTCATAATACCGGAAATGGAGCTGCTCACGACTTCAAACCGCAGAACGACGCGCTAGAGCTCAAAATGACCGGTCGGGTTGTTACAGCCGGGCGGGATGGGATGCGCCTCAGGCCAGCGGCTGCATTGAAGCACCCAGGCTGCTGTGGGATGCATTGATTTTTTTTATTTGTATTTGATGTAAATAATAGCAACACTTTTTATTGTTTAATATTATTTTATGTATAGCCATATTCCTGGTGGACGGATGTAATGCACTGTTGGATCTTGCACCGTATGGACGTTTCAATGTGTGGAATCAGGACAAGAAAAATTAAGTCAACATCCAAGTTGAAGTGATTCCCTCTGAATGTTTCCATTTCACAAGTGTGGGTGCCAATGTATTTATCCACTTTCCACATACCTGTTTTCTTCTTGCTCGCACACAACATCCAATGACAACCCGTAAACCATCTACAGCAAACAACCTTACATACCTCCAGAGTTGACTCCCATACCTTCATCTCACGGCCTAATTACATTTTTGCCGCCCTGCTTATGCGCGTTTTATCAGGAAAAAACATGCCATTTGACAGCACCATTGATCTAGACTCATCCCACATTGTTGTCTGAATTTCGTCAATATCCCCTGTGAGGGAATCCACATCCGGCATACTTGGCAAATGATCAAGGTAGGGAATCTCCCTTGAATGAAACGACTCTTGGCACTCGTACACTCTTTGTTTAAACGGGGATGGAGCATGCTCCCTCGTCAAATCAGGTCCAACATTCTTTTCCTCCTCATCACCACCCTCGTCAGGGAAGGGTGTATCATCTCCGGACTCATTGGCATTGTTCTCATAATCACTGTTCTCTTCCTGACTCTGTGCATCTTTCAGATCCCGATTAAATATGTCGTCTTTGGGCAATTGAGTAAGGGCAAGATCTTCAAGTTTCTCGTTTTCACTGCACAACCAACAAAATAATGAGCTACTTAAAATGATAAACACTTTACATATAGCTATATCAATTTACTTACAAATTGTAATGTGTTGACATCCCATGATGGACATTATCATGTTGGTGATTGTTGGATCAAGAAGCTGAATGGTTTTGAAGATTGACAAATAAACTCAGAGTTGAACCAGGTCCATCACTGGAGACATAGACATGCAGAGTTAATGCACGTGAGGTGATCACAAACAGGAGATAAACACAATCAGTGATCTGAAGATATATCTCTTGATCGAAAAGAGATGGACTCCTTATTTAGTAAGGACAGAATCAAGATAGAAGAGGATCTAGGGAGTTGATATCAACTAGAACTCTTCCACCAAGGAAGAGTTGCATCTGAATTCTAGTATACCTCTTTTCTACTGATCCTATATATTGTCAAGTGTTCTTATTGAATAGGTGCGCACAAACATAGAAGCAAAATAAGAATTGAGAACAAAATTACCAAAGCAATTTTGTAAGCAGTTCGTGTGAGAATTTCCTGTGCGATTCTGAAGCTACTTGAACCAGCTAGAAGAACCAGTTCCATCTGTTGTCTTTTAGTCTAGTTTATTTGTAGTAGGTGATTACAAAGTGTATCTTTCAGCTTTATCTAGAAGCAATTGTAATAGGTACTGAGTATTCAAGTTAGAGTTAACTTGAAGCTTGTCGCAAATAGCTAGAGGCTAGTTTGCCACAAGGGGATTAGAGTTAGTCCTTAGGTTTCAAAAGAGTTTATATTGTAAATGTTGTTTGGCTCATTGATTTAGTGAAGAGTTTGGGAAAATCCTACTGGGAAGTAGGTCGTGGTTTTTTTCACCTTTTGAGCCAGGTGTTTTCCACGTAAAATTGTTGTGTTCCTCTATTTTCTGCAATTATTATGCCGCAAACGGTAGGAGTTGGAACACATAGAAGAACTTGGTCCTTCTATAACTACTACACGCAAAAATTGGTCACCACACAAATCACCCCCTCTTGTGTGATATTGACATAGATAAATAACAATTGGTATCAGAGCAGGTTATCCTTGAAGAGACTAACACCTTAGGAAAAGATCAAGATGAGTGCACCATCTGGGAACTGGGAAGGACAATCAACTGCTAGGCCACCACTCTTCAATGGCCAGTACTACTCCTGGTGGAAGAACAGGATGAAGGATCACTTAATTGGAGAAGAATATGAACTATGGGACAAGTCACTGACGGCCCTTTGGACACCATGAAGAAGACTGCTGAAGGAGTAGATGTACCAAAGACAAGAGTTGACTGCACTGCTGAAGACTTAAGAAAATGGGAAAATAATGCCAAGTCCAAGAAGTGGCTCGTGTGTGTACTTGGTCCAGATGAGTACATCAGAATTCAAAGTTGCACCACTGCCAAGGAAATTTGGGGCACTTTGCAAGTGGCTCATGAGGGAAATGTACAAGTGAAAAGATCCAGAGGTACATTACTATATTCTCAATAATAGAATTTCTCTATGAAGGAAGGGGAGACCATCCAAGAGATGTACACTAGGTTCACTACTCTGACAAATGAACTAAAATCTCTTGGAAGGACTATTCTTGAAGAAGACAAAGTTGAAATTTTTTTGACAAGGGTGTTGCCAATCGCTTGGGAAAGTAAGATCACTGCTATTCAGAAATCCAAGAACATGGCAACCCTCAGGTTGGATGAGCTAATTGGAAATCTCACTGCTTACGAACTTAGAAGGAAGACAATGAAGATGGATGCTTCCAAGAAGGATAGAAGTCTGACATTAAGAATCATCGAGGGAAAAGATCTGGAGGAAGATGAGATGGCCATGATCACCAAGGAATTTAGAAACTATCTCATTAGAAAAAAGGGCATCTCAAGAGGTGGAAACTACAACAAAGCAAATGCTCCAGAAAAACCCACCAACGAGGGATGCTACAAATGTGAAAAAATTGATCATCACATCAAGAACTGTCCTTAGTGGGAAGTGGAATGGAAAAAGGAAATATCTGAATGAATGAACCGTAAGAAGTAAATGTTTCATCATAAGAAAAACAAAATATCAATGAAAGATATGGTTGCTGCTTGGGGAGAAACCTCAGACGAAGAATCAAAAGATGAAGATGGAGATGAACAAGCGCTTATGGCAATTAGTGAATCAGATGAGGAATCATGTGAAGAACCAGAGGTAAGTATAATTCATCTCAAAAACAAGATTAAGTTCCTATCTAAAGAAAAACTCTCTGAATTGTTACTTGACTTCATTGACGATTCTGAAGATATAAATAAAGAAAAAGAACAGATGTCTAAGGAGTGTGTAATGTTAAAAGCAAAGTGTAAGAACATGGAGCTCAGAGTAAGTGAATCTGTAAATGAAAACACTGCCTTGAAGAACCAGTTTCATCCACTTGAAACTAAGGTCCTAGAGTTAAAATCTAAAAATTTAAAACTGAAACTAGGAACTAGTAAGAAGACAACTGACAACTCTCAACTTATGTTAGAAGAAAATGTAGGCAGATTAAAGGATGAGTTGTATAATAAAGATGAATAGATAAGAGTGCTAAAAGAGGAACTTGGAAAGGTCAAACATGAACTGAATCGAACATGAAAATGGAATAAATATTTTGATGCCTTGACATGGCTTCAAGAAAATCACAGTAGCAACAGAAGAGGACTTGGCTTTGGGAGTCAACTGCCTAAATGGGATCCCAAAAGTAAGTACCTCACACTTCCTGAGAACAAAATCTGCACCCACTTTGGTAAGACTGTCACTACAAAATTGAATGCAATGCAAAAGAGCAGGCCAGTCAAATGAATAAAAGTTTTGGTCGAAAGAAAAATTGGCTGCCAAATTGGGCCAGAAGAAGCTTAATTCATCCTTTTTCTCATAGAAAAGGACCCAAACTAGTTTGGGTTCTTAAGACTAACCCATGACTTTATTTTGTAGGTTCAAGTGAAAGGGAGCAGTCAAATATGGTACTTGGATAGTGGCTGCTCAAAGCACATGACAGGGAACAAGGAACAGTTCCTTTCACTTGAAAACCTCAAAGGAGGAAATGTCTCCTTTGAAAATGGGAAGAAAGGTGAAATTATTGGGGTTGGTAAGGTAGGTAAGGATGACACACGTTCCATTGAGAACGTTTACTTGATAGATGGCTTGAAATATAGCCTAATCAGTGTGTCACAACTATGTGACAGAGGTAACCTGGTTGCATTCACTTCTACAAAATATTTTGTGATTAATCTTACACCGACAAGATTGTTTTGCAGGGAAAAAGAGTGAATACTATCTATATCATAGACTTGTCCACACTATCAAAAAAGGAATTAACTTGTTTGAGCGTGTTGGATAGTGATCCCCTCCTTTGGCACAAAAGACTTGGACATGCAAGTCTAAATCAACTCAACAAACTAGTCTCCAAGGACCTAGTGATAGGTCTCCCTAACATTAAGTTCAAGGAAGACAAAGTTTGTGAGGCTTGTGCAAGGGGAAGCAAGTAAGGTCCTCCTTCAAAAGAAAGAAAGTAATAAGTACCACAAGGACGTTGGAACTGGTTCATATGGATCTATGCGGTCCTATGAGAACATTAAGCAGAGGTGGTAAAAGATATGTAATGGTTCTTGTTGATGACTACTCTAGATTTACCTGGACATTGTTCCTAACATCTAAAGATGAAGAATTTGATATGTTTACTACTTTTGTTAGAAGAACCCAGAAACAGTTAGGAAATCAACTTGCATCAATAAGGTCTGATCATGGCACTGAATTTGAAAATGCAAAGTTTGCTGAATGTTGTGATGAACATGGCATAGATCATAACTTTTCTGCCCCTAAAACTCCACAACAAAATGGAGTTGTTGAAAGAAAGAATAGAACCCTTGAAGATATAGCTAGAATCATGCTTCTTTCTAGTAAACTACCACATAGCTTCTGGGCAGAACCAATAAACACTGCATGCTACATCATAAATAGGTGCATGACTAGACCACTTGTAGAGAGGACTCCCTAGAGTTACTTAAAGGAAGGAACCCCAATATATCCCATTTTTGGGCTTTTGGTTGTAAGTGCGTTGTGCACAACAATGGAAAAGACTCCCTAGGTAAGTTTGATCCCAGAAGTGATGAGGGAGTATTCTTGGGATATTCTTCACATAGTAAGGCTTATAAAGTGTATAAAAAAAGAACTATGTGTGTTGAAGAGACTATGCATGTTGTTTTTTATGAAACTAACATTCTCTATGAGAGACAGGAACAAGTACATGAAGAAATTGGGCTGGTCAGAAACTCAGACCAAACTGGAGCAACACTGGAAGAAGGAACGGGTGATGGAACAGGTTCATCCATCCCAGGCAACATGCCAGGGGGAACTGAGCAACAAACTAATTTCCAAACCTCATTGGAACCTGTCTGTGATCTTGTTCCTCAGCAACAAGACACTGTAGGATTTTCAAGCAATACCCAATTGGTTGTAAAACCACACATATATCAAAGCTCACATCCCATTGAGAACATTATAACTAATCCAACATCTGGAATCAGAACCAGATCCTCTTTGAAAAATCTGTGTGCGTTTGATGCTTTTCTATCCCTGATTGAACCTAAAAATATTGTTGAAGCTTTGCAAGATGCAGATTGGGTAAATGCAATGCAAGAAGAACTCAACCAATTTGAAAGGAGTCAAGTTTGGAATCTAGTACCTAGACCCTTTGATAGATCGGTGATTGGCACAAAATGGGTATTCAGAAACAAACTTGATGAAGATGGAACAGTTACAAGAAACAAGGCAAGATTGGTGGTTCAAGGATACAGTCCGGAGGAAGGAATAGACTATGATGAAACCTTTGCTCCTGTGGCAAGGTTGGAAGTAATTAGGCTCCTCATAGCCTTTGCTGCTTACATGGAATTCACCCTTTACTAGATAGATGTCAAGACTGCCTTCCTGAATGGCTATCTCAAGGAAGAAGTGTTTGTAAAGTAGCCTCCGGGGTTTGAAAACAAGGAGAATCCTGATCATGTGTACAAGCTTGACAAAGCACTGTATGGACTCAAGCAAGATACAAGGGCATGGTATGAAAGGCTTTCAAAATCCCTGCGAGAACATGACTACAAACACCTTATTCTTGAAGGAAAAAGGTAAAGATCTCTTGGTAGTGCAGATATATGTAGATGACATAATCTTTGGGGCAACTTCTGAAAAGCTAAGTAAAGAATTTGCTAAACTAATGAGGAGTGAATTTTAAATGAGCATGATGGGTGAGCTTAACTTCTTTTTAGGCTTACAAATTAAACAAAATTCAAATGGAACTATGATCCATCAGCAAAAATATGTGAAAGAATTTCTTAAAAGATTTAAAATGGAAGACTCAAAGGAAATTGACACTCCTATTGCAACAGCCACAAAACTAGATGTAGATGAACCTGGTTCATCTGTTGATCTAAAGTTGTATAGAGGGATGATTAGGTCATTATCATACCTTACTACCAGTAGACCTGACATTGTTTTCAGCGTAGGGCTTTGTGCAAGATTTCAGGCAAATCCCAAGGAATCTCATTTAACTGCAGTGAAGAGAATCCTGAGATATCTAAAAGTCACCACTGACATATGTCTTTGGTACCCAAAGGTAGTAATTTTGATCTTGTGGGATATGCTGATGTTGATGCTGAATATGCAGGCTTCTTAGTAGATAGAAAGAGCACCTCAGGTATGACACACTTTTTGGGCTCATGTCTTGTGTCTTGGGCCACTAAGAAACAGAATTCAGTAGCTCTATCTACTGTTGAGGCTGAGTACGTGGCTGCAGCCTCATGTTGTGCTTAGTTACTATGGATTAAGCAACAACTGATGGACTTTGGCATAGGGGTTAGATGCATTCCTATCTTCTGTGATAACACTAGTTCTATTAGTATGACAAAGAACCCCGTCCATCATGAAAGAACAAAGCACATAGATGTTAGACACCATTTCCTAAGAGACAACTATGAGAAGGGAATGATCTCTATTGAATTTTGTGCTACTGACAAACAAATTTGCTGACATCTTTACTAAGGCACTAATTAGAGAGAATTTTGAGAGAAACAATTTATAATTAGGGATGATTAAGATCACCTAATTGAACCAATTCAAAACAAAAATGAAAAAAGGAGGAAAATTTTTTGGCTAGGAATTCTGAAAGGTGTAAATAATCATAATAATTGTTGCTCAGTCTCATGCCTTAAAAGGCATATTCTCTTGCCATGTGTTAATATGACTTCTTGTTTACTAATGATGTTTTTTTATTTTTGTAAATTGAGGCTTAATCAAGAGATTCTAACAAGATGAACCTGGTTCATCGTTGCTGGTTCATCTGACAGACAAGGTATGTGCTCATCACTATACACATATTGAAATATCAATAGTTACTCATGAGCAGGACTCTATCTATAATAAGCTTTTACAATATCTAGTATCTATCCCAAATTTGAACCCGTTCCAAAGAGTCCAATCAAATTAAAATGGCCTAGATTATAGTGGAGTCATAACCGTCACTTATCACCTGACACCTCCTGAACCGATTAGACTCCCACTTGACCAAAATTACACTCGTTGTGTATTTATTAACCAAACCTTTAAAAACCCATCATCACTTATCTAATCCTTCACCATTTTTTTCCTAAATCCATAACCGTCGAAACCCTTTCACCCTTCTACTCAAACACCTTGATCCTGATTTTCTTAAAACAAAAATCATCACCATGGCTAACACTCCACCTCCTGCTTCATCCTCCTCAACCACACCTGACTACAGTATTACGCTTGGAGATACTAGTTCCACCCCATCTCAATCAAATTCTTCCACTCCATCTCAATCACATCCCACCACCACTCAAAACAACCATGTTCCGTCTCCTCCAATCACTCTCGTTGTACAACCAATCCCTAATCCAGAACCCAGGAGAAGGCGTGTGAAAATTCTCGCCAGAAATACTGTGGCCTCTGGATCTCTATCTAGGAAATTGAATGCAAAGCTTCAAGCTAGCCATGCCCAAGAATCTGAGAACTCCAATGACTTTTTTAAGTCCGCCACTGAGGGGGAAGAACCTGGTTCTTCTGATTCTAAACAGGTAACATCTAAAATTGGGTCTGAGCCAGTCACTTCTGAAAATAGGTTTGTTTTAATTGGGTTTGTAGTGGATGTGGAGATTCCTGATAGGAGAGGAAGAGGCGATAAAAATAACTTTGTGAAAGAAATTGAGAGAGAGGGAGAAAGAAGTACTGTGAGGGGAACAGGAGAAGGAGGCACTCCATTGGCAATTTGTGGAACTGTCCCAGTGGTTGTTGAAGAAGGTGCCAAGGATTTAGGGGGAAGTAATTCTAGAGAGACTGCAGAGGGGCTGGAAAATCTTCAACATGCAACCGACGAACCTGGTTCATCAATTGAGGAAACTTTGGCTGATCTTATGAGAAAATTAGGGGAGAGCTATAAACCCAAAAAGAAGAGGATACCCAAGACCAAGAAAGCTGCTCCTCTAGTGGAAAGAAAGAAGAGAAAAGCCACTTCCTCTGCTGATGCTTCCATTCCTAGAGGTCACACTACAAGGAGTGCAATTAGGCAGAGTGAAGAGGAGTTGCAGAAAGCTTTGAGGGAGAGTAGGAGAAAGAAAGCTGAAAAGGGGAAGGCAAAAGTGTTTGAGCCCGCAAAGGCTGTTGATGTTGAGGAGATGGACCGGGTCCATCAAGAGGAAAAAATGGCAGAAGTTGAGATTGAGACACCCAAACCAAAGAAGGCCAAGACTTCTTCCAAGAAGTCAGCATCTGTGTCTACTACACCCTCGACTGTTGCTAGGAGAACTAGGTCCACAAAGAAATCAGAGAAGGTTCAGTTTGATGATGATGATGATGATGAGTGGAGTGGTGAAGAAGCAGAGGAGTCTGGTGGAGAGACAGACAAATTGACATAGTTTGGGAAGCGCACGATACTGAAGGGAAGGTTTCTGAAGGATCTTGAAGAATCCGGCATGATTTACCTTGCGTACACTCTGGACGTGCAGGGCTGGAAGGACATGGTCTTTCAACTAGATGGCAGGCTGGCCAAGAGTGAGATTTTCGAGTTCATGGAAAATGCATAGGTCAAGGATGACAGGGTCTCCAATCAGGTAAAGGGGCTTAAGATCTCCTTTGATGCCAAGGAGCTGGGTGAGATTCTTGGGATTCCCGCTGAGGGATATGATGATTATACAAGGCAGAGGTGGCCCAGCTTGGATGACCTTCCTTCTGCACTGCAAATCACCAGGGGGTTCAGTGATAATGTTGAAGAAGTGGAACCAAGGGTTGTGTTCAAAAGCGAGATGAAACCTCAACACAAAGTGGTTTTTGAGTTTGTCAATAAATGTATACTGCCCAGGCAAGAGAGGAGGCACATAGCAAACTATATGGATTTAACTCTCATGGACTGCCTGGACAGTGGAAGGCAAATCAACTGTCCATTTTCCATTATTCATTGTTGGATAGGGTGGTAAATGGATCCAAGGATCATGTTATCCCATATGGGTTCATCCTAACGACTGTGCTGGCTCACTTCAAAGTGCCCGTGAAGAAAGCAGAAATGGCCACTGTCAAGGACCATTTTGGGAAGAAAACGCTTCTGACATGCGACTATGTTGTGAATGTTCCTGACGATGAACCTGGTTCATCAAGGAAAACGCATGTGAATAGCAAGGTCAGGGTGCTTGTGCATGAAGGTGGGGTTAAGGATGCTAAAATCCTTCGCCTGAAGACCCGCCTTATAGAGGTTGAGGCTGAATGGGATGCTCTTAGAGCTGAACTGGCAAATGAAAAGGAGAAGAATGAAGGGATTCTTCAACAAATGCTCTCTCTTCTCCAAGCAAAGAACCCAACCTCCACGCCTTACCATCCTTAGGTGTCCAGCGCTGTCCCTCACCCCTCTATGACCCAGTTCGGGATTTTTTTTTTTGCTATCTTTTGCTCATGACTGTAACTGATTTTATTTCTTTATGTGTTTAGTGCCTGAACTATGCTCTTATCAATGAATTGTGTTGTTTTTTCTCTTAACCATTTTGTCTCACTTTCCTTGATAATGTACATCCTTGGTTTACTATTGATGATTAATCCATGTTTGTACTTGCAGTTGCCTCAGTGGTCATGAGTAATTATTATAAATCTGGTAATTCTAACACTTTGCAACTTTTTGATGATGCCAAAAGGGGGAAGATGTGCTATATTGAAAATTGTTATATTTATAACCTAATGAACCTGGTTCTTTATGATAAATGCTTAATACTATAAAAAGTGTCAATGTTGGATTAAAGTGATTACAGGCCTAAGCACAGAGTTTGTCATCATCAAAAAGGGGGAAATTTGTTGGATCAAGAAGCTGAATAGTTTTGAAGATTGACAAATGAACTCAGAGTTAAACCAGGTCCATCACTTGAGACATAGAAGTGCAGAGTTAATGGCACGTGAGGTGATCACAAACAGGAGATAAACACAATTAGTGATCTGAAGATATATCTCCTGATCGAAAAGGTTGCAAATTGATAGGGAGATGGACTCCTTATTCAGTAAGGACAAAATCAAGATAGAAGAGGATCTAGGGAGTTGAGATCAACTAGAACTCTTCCACCAAGGAAGAGTTGCTTCTGAATTCTAGTATATCTTATTTTCTACTGATCTTATATATTTTCAAGTGTTCTTATTGAACAGGTGCGCACAAACATAGAAGCAAAACAAGAATTGAGAACAAAATTACCAAAGAAATTTTGTAAGCAGTTCGTGTGAGAATTTCCTGTGCGATTCTGAAGCTACTTGAACCAGCTAGAAGATCCAGTTCCATCTGTTGTCTTCTAGTCTAGTTTATTTGTAGTAGGTGATTACAAAGTGTATCTTTCAGCTTTATCTAGAAGCAATTATAATAGGTACTGAGTATTCAAGTTAGAGTTAACTTGAAGCTTGTCGCAAATAGCTAGAGGCTAGTTTTCCACAAGGGGATTAGAGTTAGTCCTTAGGTTTACAAAAGAGTTTATTTTGTAAATGTTGTTTGGCTCGTTGATTTAGTGAAGAGTTTGGAAAAATCTTACTGGGAAGTAGGTCGTGGTTTTTTTCACCTTTTGATCCAGGTGTTTTCCACGTAAAATTGTTGTGTTCCTTTATGTTCTGCAATTATTATTCCGCAAACTGTAGGAGTTGGAACACATAGAAGAACCTGGTCTTTCTATAACTACTACACGCAAAAATTGGTCACCACACAAATCACCCCCCCCCCCTTGTGTGATATTGACATAGATAAATAACAGTGATGACTCCCGGATGGACCACCATGATCCAACACACTAGAACTACGCATATTCCAACTGGGCGTTGGTCCATAACTTGTAAAATTCATATCTGGTCGGTACTCCCTGTGGAATATATGAGTGTTAATACAAATTCAATACAACAAAAATAAATATCGTAACACAAAGGAAAATTGAAGTTTACCACTCGTCTTGTGGATTATGTAAAGTAGGAGAGAAACTATTTCCTCGCTTCTCATTCGCCCGTGGAGATAAGTTTAGATCAGGCCATACTCTTTCAGCCGGAACCTGTCGGCTAAAACTGCTCCAGAATAACTACCCGATGACTGAGGGATATCCCTGCTTTGCGCAACCTCATTATTGCGAATGTCTTCAACCTTCACGTACATTTCCAACATTTTTATCAAAAGAAATTCCCGATATTCATCCTGAGTCCTCAAAAAATCACTCAGATTTTCATCATCCTCGATGTTAAACTCAGCGTAACAAGAAACCCCTTGCGGAGTGACAGATTATGGATATCTTCCGGTTACTTTAAGGTTCACCAAACATTTACTCACACTCATTTTTTTACACAACAACAATACCAATCTATCATACTCCATTGTAATTGGCAAAGTAACATGACACTATGGAGATAAACTATAGCTCAGTGACTTATTCGCCATCCCCCCCCCCCCCTAATATAATGAAACCATTACTTTTCGCTCTTAAGACATTATGACAAAATGCTTGAGAATTTAACAAGAAGAAAAATTTAACAAGAGTTGAGAATTTCTGAATGGATTTTTACAAAATCCTTAACGCCTTTAAATAAGGCAATGCCCAATCCGGGGGGTCGAAGTTTTTGAGGTATAGCGCCCTTTAAAAGAGCGCTATACCCATTTGAATTATTGTTATGTCAGTTAAGCGCAGAAGAGTTGGTGGGCCCACAAAATATGTATAGCGTTGTTTGTAAAAGCGCTATACCTGGCAGTCTTGTCAAATTCTGACATAGCGCCGTTATAAAAGACGTAATACATATAACCCCCTTTTAAAGGGCTTTATACCTTAACGGGCAAAATGACCGTTAAGGTTAAAGGGCGCTATATGTAGTTTGGTCATAATGTTTTTTTTCACTCATTTCAATCATTTGAGTCCAAAAAGATCACATTTAGATTCCGGACTCCTCAATTTTCCACCTAACTCTGCAGAGAAGCCTGCCAATGCTGTTAGATGTCTGCAGGCTTCTGTTGTGCCAGAAGCTTCTCTTTGAAGCAAATAAATAGTTAACTGTAGTTAGTAAACATTGAATCAGTGAGATCGACAATGTTCCAGATGTAAGTTCCTAATAAGTTTAAGTATGGCAGAAACCATTTGAATCTTCACAATTACAAGTGCACACCAATTTGTATTTAGAGCACGGTCTTCCATAGACCGTGGCACACCAAAAAAAAGGAGAGAAAAAACAAAAAGACCTTTTCTGGTTTTCCATCGACCAGTCAAGTGTTTACTGTTGAAGCACCAAAAAAGGAAATAATAATCCAAATGCCGGTGGAGGAAGGCGGTTGTGGCCCAGCGTCTTGGCATGTACAGTGTATATTAGCTATTGTGTATGAACAGTAAAAATCAGTCCGAAGAATTGAGTGAGAACTATTGAGGTGGTCTGTAGTAGCCATAAACTCCATAAAACGTCTGTGCAAGGGTGAACAGTATCAAAATAACAGCTGCAATGAAGGAGATAATTGCCCATGGATTGTTGAAATACTTGTGCCTTAAAGTAGCACGCCAAGCATTCCACCTGTGGTCATAGTACCTGTTAATTTGGTCAGATAACTGTGAAAGGTAACTGTCATTGATGTCGAAAACAACCTCTTGACAAAGCCGATTGAAGAGGTCAGCAACTTCCGCGTCATTACCAAGCCAATGCTCAATTATTCCACAATAATGGAGGTAACTAACATCCTCTGGAGAATCAATCAAGTTGTCCAAGAAGATTACGTACGAAGTTATGTCATTTGTGCAGTCAAGATGGCACTGCTCAAAAGCAATCAGGTTGAGGAAAAGTGACTTTGTACCGTCATGGATTAAAAGCCTAGGCATTTTGAGTATTCCATTCTGAAATTTTACGTCCCAGAATCGATCAGTCTTCCTTTTCTTGAACTTAACCCCAGCATCTTTTAGCTCCGAAACACAATGAATCAATTGCTGCCTCCGTTTGTCTGCAACCCGATTCGAATGTGACCAACGCTTGATCCACGTCCTTGGTGTTGGCTTAGGCCCTGTCTGCAAAAGGCTCCTCCTGAAAATAGAGGTACCAAAATCAACTCATTTTTAGCAACCGATTAACCCGTTCAAGTTTGAATGAGTCGGGTTATGACTCGTGCGTTGACCCGAAATAACCTCTAAACAATTGGATAGTATCGGGTCAAATAGTTAATGTAACGGGTCAAAATGTTATACAATCTAAAACATACAAAATCAAATGTGGAGCTTGAAAAATATGTTAATTTTGAAGAACTTAACTGGAAAAAAATTACATTTGTTTTTATTATTTTTTCACAAACAAATTTTTTTTTAAAAAAAAGAGGAGAGGTCGGAGAAATTGGATTTTATTTGACCCGAACAAACTCATGATCAGTTTATTGATTGAACCCATTTTGATCCGACCCGCAACATTTGTAACTTTTACCTGAAAACATCAAGGCAATGAAGTCCACCAAGGTCTCCCAAAGGATCAAAAGAAGCAGAACGTCCCATTGAAGACTTGAATTTATTCAAGTCACTCTGTGTCAATGGCTCATCAGTTGGCATCAATGGATCAAAGAACCTTAAAGCTAACCTTGCTACATTACCTTTCTCATCGGGCATTTCAGATTGAATCCCATATAACCGATCAAGAATAAATAATGGAATTTGATTCTCAATCATAATCATATCTCTCTGTATGGAATGCATCGATCCGCGCATCGCGAAAATCGGATCATTCCTGGCATAACCAAGATGCTTGAATCCACCAGCAACTCCGCGAAACAGCTCGAGAAGAAAACAACTGTCAAGAACCATCATTTCAACAAACTCAGTGCTGCTCATTGTAATATTCCCTTCATAACAAGCGCGTGCTTTCTCTTCAAGCTCTCTTACTGCATCAAAATACAGTTTAATTTCTTGATTTGTTCGCTTGAGGATGTGGTAAACGGCTCGCCATTTATGGCGATCCATATTGCGTAGGCGTCTTTTGCCGTGGTGATAAGGACCAAGAGAAACAATTTGAGGAATGTAAGCTTTATCATCATCTTTGCGCAAGCTTAAAGGGACTCTGTATATGGAGAGTTTAGCCCATGATCCAGCATCATTATCCTGCTTAGCTTGCTCTAATTTCTCCTTAATGCTAATTATCCACTCCGATTCTGGTGATTTAGGACCCTCTTCTACAATAGGAGCATTTTCCTCGATTATAACATTCAAAGAATCAGATGGCTGATGTTGTTCTTGATGCAACAGGGGCAGTTGCTGCTGTTGTTGTAAGGGCAGTTCTGGAAATTCAATGGATCTGCTGGTGGTAGGAGTAGGAGCATTTTGAAGTCCAGCATCAACTGTTTCCTTGAGCTTAAGGGTAATAAGGTACCAACTCAAAAGATCTTTGTTGAATACTGCAACCATTTTGATCTTTGGCTTGCTTTCTACTATTTTTCTTCAAAAGATAGGAATTTGGATCATTCTATTAAAAGCAAGAAGAATGCTTTGTTGGATTGTTTATTACTTTTAGGCCAACTTTAGCTTGCAAGTAACATGTCGTTTTCGTTATAATGTGAATAGAAAGTGATGATTTTAAGATGTTGAAAAAGACCTAATCCAACTGGGGAATATGCTGCCTAATGGGGGCATTCTTCACTATTTAAAATGAACTGTTGTTCACGTTTTTTGCCTAAAATATAATATGATCTTTAAAACACTGTTATTAGTTCTATAGTTTGTTAGTAATTATTATCCTGAGGTCAAAGGTCATCTTATTAATTTGGTGATGCTCCATACGTATACCAAAAAACAACAAATTCTTTAACAAAAAGTAAACAAGAAAGAAATTAGTATTAAACTACAAGGGCCACATCTGCCTTAATCTATTTGACCCACCAATTAAGGTGTGAAAGAAGAAATAATGAATTAGCACATGATGCAATTTAAAAAATCAAAAAAAAATGCAGTGGCTAATATTTGCTAGAACCAGCTGTTGACAGTTCAGATATACGACCCATTTAGCCCTAGTTATATCATTTCATCCAACCTGATCACCTCTTGATAATTTTCTGATAAATTTATCTTTTTATAATTTTCCATATTCGTTCACGTTCTAATTTGTCAACAGACAAAATCAAGGATAAATTATTGATAGGTTATAAGTACATTTCTTTTATGTTTTGATGATGTAACAAATTTAATGTTAAGAACTAGATAAGGAACCGATTCATATCTAGTTCACATTCTCAAATGCATAAAGATGACCATACTTAAGCCGGAGATGTTCGTCAGTAACTTGGAAGTTAAAGAATCAACAAGGGGAACATATGGATTTCAGTTCACCTGGTGATTGTACCAAGTCAACTCTCCACAGCTAGAAAGTGACTGACTGCACACGCAACAGTACAACACAGTGCAACAGTCATCTCCATTGGGAAGGACCTTGTACCAAAGTTGCTTACATCATTCAAGTGATGTCATCTATGTTATATTAATATTAAACTAATGATAAAACATCACTTGAACACTTAGAGAATTTGCTCAAGCTCTTCAACAGTAATTAAGCCTTCAGTCAACAATTCTCAAGTGCATCAAGAACAATGAACAACACTTCTACGGACCAGTTCCTCATATCATACGCAATCATGTTAGGAACTTTTGTTATCTTTTTTAATTATTGAAATTCTGTTTCGCTTTTGGCAAAAAAGAAAAAAAACACTACTCCATATAATTATAAAACTCTTTTACTTTTCAAACCCTATAATTATAGTTCTTTAAAACACTATAGCTAGATTTGAGTAAAGCGAATTTCATTTAAAATAAATGTAATATATAGGGTGCACGTCTATATTTATCCAAATAACAAAAAGGAGTTTAGAAATCGAATAAAAGTTTACTTTTATATATTATGAAGTAAACTTACATGCTGGAGAAAGAAACATCACAAAAATTAGTCATCTATATATATATATATATATATTAAAGGAATAAAGTTACCATATATAATTGGCATTGGGGTTAAGCCAAGTGGCAAGCTAATAAATGCCAATAGTATATGGTAACTTTATTGTCACGACCCAAAATCTATTAAGGTCGTGATGGCGCCGGACACCACCGTCAGGCAAGCCAATCGTTAATTAGTTGAAACAATTTCCTGTTTTAACATTTTTTTCAAAATTGTTACCTTTCACTTACAACTCATAAAAACGAATAAAATTTATCAATAAATACGACAGGTAAACGATTTCATTATTCAGTTAAATCCCAAACGCATCCCAGAACTCGATGTCACAAGTACATGAGCAATTTTTAAAAATTTTACAATTTCTACAAAGCTTGTCCGAAATACAATTGGACAAGAAAATTAAAATGGAAATAAATACAATATGAGGGAGACTCTGTCAGCTGCGGATCGTCTCAGATGATGCAGCTCGCCTAAGTCTCCAGACCAGCCACATCGCTATGAAAGTACATGTGCAATAAAAATGCACAGCAAGTGTAGCATGTGTACGAAAACAACGTGTACTCAGTGAGTCGCCCGCCTAACCTCAGAGAGGTAGTGACGAGAGGTCGAATTAGACATTTGCTAGAAGTCAATTTAGTATATTCAAGGGAGACATTAAGCATGAATGTCATAGACAATTTATTAAAATCAGGAATAAATAATATCAACTCCTTCCATATTTAACACTTTAAATCTTCGTCATTTCAGTTGAGAATTTAAATCATAATCAGGGATAAGAAACATCAGACTTATTTCACATCTTTACACATAATTCTCATAACTGGCCATTAAAACTTCCTTAGGTCGATAAACATGTATAAATTACAGCAAATATGCAATAAATATCATGCGCAAGAAATGCCTAGGGTCGACAGCCCGAACCAACATAAACATAAACTGTACAATGTCGAGGGTCGAACGGCCCGAACCATAGATGCATCTATTTTTCCCGCTCGCGAATAAATCATGCGACGCGGTCAACATAATAATAATAATAATAAGGCTAACCTACTCGCAAATCATACCTGCGACTCAGGTGCTCATATGTACACGTATTCACATAATAAATCCGCATTTTTATCAAGAAAATAGCTTCTCAGGAAGTGACAAAATCCTCTTAAAGGAACATGAAAAATAGCATTTAAATATTTGTTTTGGAAACTTGTTGCCAAATTTAATAATATTCAATAATATAACCTTATCATGTATACAATTATCTACGGAGGAAATCAATTCTTTTTCTAGATGATTAAGAAAATGAATTCTAGTCTTCTTAGATATTCAATTACTATTTTGATCATATTAGTGGTCTAATATTACTGGCAAGATCACAAGTACAACAAGTAAGGCATGCTAGTGGGTCCTAGACTACCCGGACATGGCATGATAGTAGATACACACGGACTCCCGTCACCTCGTGCGTACGTAGCCCCCGCAGATAGTGGCACGTATTTAATTAGTTCACCTAGAGGGACAATTCCCCCTCACAAAGTTAGAAAGGAGACTCACCTCACTCCGAAGTCTCATAACGGCTTCCAAGCCCTTCCGATGACTCAAACCGATGCACAACGCCCCAAAGCTATCCAAATATCGACAAACCAATGAAAATATACTCTAATATTCGTTAACAATTCAAATTATATCATTTCCCAACTCCGCTCAATGAATTGACCAAAATTCCCTCTGGCCCACGTGCCCCCATTCCAAAATTTCTCGAAGATAAACTCTACTCATAGCTTTACTAGTTCAAATATACAATTTACTCAAATATTCATGCTCAATTCGTGGCTAAAAATCCAAATTACCATTTCTAGGTTTTCTTAAAAAATTTCCCAATTTTTCCACAATTTTTATGTCTAATTTCATGTATAAACCTTGAACTTATCTTGGAAATGATAAGGAATCACTTACCTCTTGATGCTTGATGAAAATCACTCTTCGAAATCCTCCAAAATCTCCCCAACCAAATGAAATTTGGGGAAGAAATGAAATTTTCCCGTTTAAAACAGAACACTGCCCAAGTAAACCTTCTGTGTGATCGCATTCCTTCAACCGCGATCGCATAAGCCAAATCTATGAGGCCTCAAAAAATACACTATGAAATCGCAAACATTTCCAAATAATCCCACAGCCTCCTTAATGCACTGTACGATCGCATTCTCATCCTTGCGATCGCACAGGCAAAAATCCAGCAGCCTTCAATTCCTTCTATGAGATCGCACTACCATACCTGCAATCGCACAAGCCTAAATTTCAGACCCTTTAATTTTCTTTCTTCCCGATCGCACAACAATGGACGCGATCGCGTTGCACAACAAAAACACCAAAAGACAGCAACAACAATTCACCGGGAATTGACCCGAAACCACCCCGGAACACACCCGAGGCCTCCCGGGACCCCGTCCAAACACATGACTCAGTCCCATAACATCCCACAAACTTGATCGAGGCTTCAAATTACATCAAACAATGCCGAAATCACGAATCGCACTAAAATTCAAACTTTATAAACTTGAAATTTCAAACTTCCACTTCCGATGCCGAAGCCCGTCAAATCACCTTCGATTGACCCCAAATTTTGCACACAAGTCATATTCAACATTACGGACCTTCTCCAACTTCAGGAATCTCATTCCGACCGCGATATCAAAATTTCTACTTCCGGTCGGATTCTTCAAAACCTTCAAATTTCTATCTTTAGCCAAATGACTTCAAAATTACCTACGGACATCCGAATTCACTTCTGATCGCGCTCCCAACTCCAGAATCACCATACGAAGCTATTCCCAGACTCGGAATCCCAAACGGACATCAATATCACTGAAATGCGCTTCAACCCAAACTTAGGAAATTCCTTCAAAAATGCTGACTTCCACAATATACGCTGAAACACTCCCGGGTTATTCAAAACCCGATCCGGACATATGCCCAAGTCCGAAATTATCATACGAACCCGCAGGAAGCTTCAAATCCTGATTCGGAGGTCGTTTACTCAAAATTACAATCTTAGTCAATTTCTCCAACTTAAGGCTTCTGAAATGAGAATTTTCTTTCCAAATTAACTTAAACTTCCCGAAATTCAACTCCGACCATGCCCACAAATCATAATACCTGAAACTGATCTGCTCATGACCTCAAACTGCTGAACGACGCGCTAGAGCTCAAAACGACCGGTCGGGTCGTTACATTTATTCTATATTTGACTATGTTAGTCAAAGATATATATCTAAAAAAACAAATTTGAATTAAGGGATAAATTTGAATTTATAGATAAAGTTTTTAAATTTGAATTAAAATGAAAAAAAGAAATTTATCTTTTATGTTATAATACTTAATTCGGTTAATGATCATACGTGATGCGATACTAAATTGCATAGTCTAGCATGTGATATACCTTACATTTGAAGTGCTTT